>JASPKZ010007620.1:380000-560374 GCA_030220185.1 Diploptera punctata
GGATTGGGTTTGGACATGCGTCTCTTCTTTTGGAACGATTATGTTTTTGGCTTTAGTTATAGCATTCCCTAAAAAAAATCAAACAAACCCTAGCATTATGTATATGTTGTTTGTGTGTGTGTGTGTGTGCGTGCGTGAGTGCATGTGTTTTTGTGTTGTTTGCGTGCGCGTGTGTGTGTGTAATTTGTTGTTAAAATTCCTTGAACTCTGGCTACAAATCTCTTGGCATTAGCTTTTGATTGGAACTAGGGATAAGTCGATAAAAGGACGGAGAATGAAAATAATTAAAAAGAGATAGGAAAAAGAGAGTACATAAATATGTTAACATAATATTCTCTACTCTTAAATGAAATATAAAAAAAATACAACATGGAAATATCCTCACAAAAATAAAAAACAATGGCCTTCAAGGGTGCTCATCCAGTTCGGACAAAGATAATATTAGAAAATAAACCAATAGAACAAGTAGTAACATATAACTTCCTAGGTTGCGAAATATCATGCACAGCAGAAACAGATATAAATAACAAAATTAATAAGTTTAATTATATAACAGGTACACTAAAAAGAACTTTGAAAAATAAAGCCAGGAAAGACTCTACAATGAAATTATACAAGACAATGGCAGTGCCTATTATTACTTCCATAAGTCCGAAACATGGACAGTGACAACACAACAATCTGCCAGGATATAAGCTGCTGAAATGAGATTCCTCAGACCAATAACAGGATATCAAAGAACAGACAAAAAAAACATAACACAGAAATAAGACAACTAAAAATAGAGGAATTAAACTCAACAATAGAGAAATACAGAACAAACTGGAAAGAACACTTGGCAAGGATGACTGAGAATAGAATACCAAAAGCAGCATACAACTATTCACCACGAAGAAGAAGAAGCTTGGGAAGACCAAGGAAAAGATGGAAAGAGCATCAATTTTGAGCCGGAACAGGCTAGTAAATAAGCCTAAACCGTGAAGAAGAAGAAGAAGAAGGAGGAGAAGATTCTCTACTCGTGTGCACCTCAAGTTCAGGTCCAGGGATGAGATGTGATGAAGCCCCTATATTCTAGAAGCCTACGAACGACAAGGGTGCCGGCCGAAGACGCCTGACTCACCATCACAGGGACGGATGAACGAAATGGACAAGTAAAGAGAAATTATGGAATGTAATTTGTGGAGAGGAAAACGGGAGAAACTCCGAGAAAAAATCAGAGAAGAGGCTGTCCAAGCTCCGTTCCGTCCACCAAGAAATTCGCATATAGAGACCGAGACTCGATCTCCATACCCAAGCGGAGAGAGGCGAGCATGTAACGGTTTGCGTCATGGATCCGGCATTAATAACTATTAATAAATAATAACTATTTTTCATGTAAGTGTCAAATTTATAAGCCTGGTTGGGAAACTCCAGTAGGTTACCTCAACAAGTATTTACAGTTATCAAAGTCAAGGTCACCTTTCTGCAAAAAAAGAGCAAAATATTTGTGACAGAGTAGGTCAAGAATCTCTCGTTGCTAACTTCAGGTCACGAATATCTGCAGGTGCTGTGCCAGGGGAGTATAGAATTCACGTCTTGTAAATAAGAAAATGGCGAAAACAAGTTTTAGAAGAAATTACCTGTAATAAATATTTAAAAAATATTAAAATTAAGGTACTTACTTACTTACTCAATCATATGTATTTGCAGTTCTTAGAACTTTATAGTCTAGAGAAGTTAATTAATAAATGACAAGAATCATCGAACCCGTAGGTTCCTGGCAGTCGCGGACATAAGCTCTCCATACATCCCTATCCTCCTGTCCTGGACTAATGCTTTCCAATCATTTCCTTTATAAGTTACTTCCCTCAAATCATAGTTAAATATTCTCCCCCCTCATTCTTGGTGTACCAACTGGGCGTTTTCCCTCTGGTTATCCTACAAGAAGCTTCCATGCAAGTCTCCCATTCCCCATACGTGCAACATGTCCTGCCTGTCGCAGTCTACGAGACTTAACTGTTCTTATTATATCTGGCTTCCTATAAAGACCATGTAGTTCATTGTTGTGTAGTCTTCTCCATTCACCTGTTTGTTTATCTCTCTTTGGTCCAAAAATTTTCCTAAGTACTTTATTCTCAAATACTTGTAATCTCCTTTCCTCCCTTAAAGTAAGAGTCCATGTTTCGCACCCATATAATATAACTGGTAGAATAATACTTTTATATATTTTGAGTTATCGTTTTTTGAAAGGAGTTGGGACATCAAGAGTCTCTGCAATGCATAATAGCACGCATTTCCAGAATTGAGCCTATGTTTAATTTCTTTGTGCATCTCATTCCTATTTGTGATTATTGTTCCTAGGTATTTGAATTCAGCCACTTCCTCAAAATGTCCCTCATTTGTCATTAGCTCTCCATTTCCATTATATAATGTATTTCTACGTGTGATCATATATTTACTTTTATTTATATTTAATTCCAGTCCTAATTTCTTAGTGTTACTCAATAGTGTGTGCATGTTGTCCTTTAGTATCTCCTCACTATCGGCCAATAGTACTACATCATCAGCATAAACTAACAGCTTATTAATACCATTGAGTTGTAAGCCTTCCTAGTTCTCTAAAGATTTAATGGCATGCTCTTGTACAAAACTAAATAGTAGAGGAGATAGTGCATCTCCTTGCTTCAACCCATTCTGGATTTCAAAAGTGTCCGAAAACTGTTTGCCTACACGCACCCCACTCTTTGTGCCATTTAGATACGATAATATAATTAAAATCAAATTATAAATAACAACAAATAGGGAGTTACATGTACAGAGAATAAGAGACTTAAAATAAACGGGATTCGGCAATTTTGTATGTTATAATGCTATATTTCAAGTTTATTTTGTGTTGTCATTTTTTTTTTAATTTTCACACTGTTGCCATTAAAATAAAGTCGGTGACAGTAATGCTTCGAACAGAAAAGGCCAACTGAGGAGATTGCTGTACTTGCTAGTTGGTTATTCTGCATGTAATCTCGATTAGCACAACGGAATTTCTTAATCTTAGTTTAATTTAATTAACCAACTGATACAATCGAAACCATAATTTCATGGCCGTGCGGACATAATCTCATCATATATCCCTTTCCTGAGCTAATGCTTTCCAATCATCCTCTGTGTAATCTACTTCACTCAAATCATTGTTAAAATTATTCTCCCACTTCTTCTTGGTCTACCAACTTTGGTGTTTTTCTTCTGGTTTCCCTATAAGAAGCTTCCATGCCCCTCTTTCATTTCCCACTCGTGTCACATGTCTTGCCTATCGCACTCTACGATACTCAACTGTTCTTATTACAACTGGTGTCCTATATAGATCACTGTTATGTAGTCTTCTTCAATCGCCTCTCTGTTCATATTTCTTTGGTCTAAAAGTTTTCCTAATAACTTTGTTCTAAAATATTCGTAATATTTTATTCTCCCTTAAAGTAAGAGTCCATGTTTCGCCTTCATATTGGCTGGGAGAATAACAGTTATATATTTTTTCAGTTTAACGTTTTTTGGGAGAAGTTGAGACAAGAGCCCTGTAATGCATAATAACATTTATTTCCAGAATTAAGCATATATTTAATTTCTTTGTCCGTCTCATTCTTATTTGTAATTATTTTTCCTAGGTATTTGAATTCAGCCACTTCTTCAATATTTCCCACATTTGTCAATAACCCTACATTTACATTACATAATATATTTTTATGTGTGAACATATACAGTAAAACTTGTTTAATCTGGAACGTGAATAATGCGGAAATCTGTTCAATGTGAAAAAATTTACTGGTCCCGGCAAAATAATAGTAATTTTACATGTATTTATTTTGTATAAAACGGAATCTGTCCAACGCGGAAACGGAAGGATATTTCTACACAATTCATGAAAAAGTGTTCATAAGGTGAAAAGACTGAGAGAGAAATAAATTAGTTTCCACTTCATTGAATTCGCGTTAGGCGAATTAACAATAAATGATGATTCCTGCCGCCTGTGAAGTACAGTTTCTACCTGTGTCTGGAATTATTTTATTTCGGCCTCACTGCACACCCGTTTTGAGAAATACAGGTTCGTTTATTAATATTTGGAGTGTGACATGTCTTACAATTAACCAGTGCACTGTAAAATCTTAAATTAAGATCTAAGACCCATTGTGTGCGTATCTTTCACAGGTAGCGTTCTGAATTTCGGGAATAAAGATGGCTAAATCGTATGTATAATTGTCATTAAATTAAAAACTGAAAGTGGTTGTAGATAAAGAAAAACAAACTCTCAGTACACGAAATAATGACTAATTTAAATTGTAGAGAAACCCAAATTTGTGAGATTTTAAAACACAAAGAAACAATTACGAATGATTGGATTCAAGGAAATGGTCAAATGAAGAGAGGGGGGAAGTGAAGAAATCAACGAAGTGTGTTTTATTAGTCCACGATCAAAAAATCTCCAAATTTCCGGACCCATGCTCCAAAGTCAACCTATTGCTGTTACTATATCATATATCCTTAAAAGCATCTTCAGGTTGGTTATGGACAGTTTAAAAAGACGACACAATGTAGTGTGGATTAAAATTTGTGGGGAATCAAAGATCTGGACGAAAGTATAGTTAGTGAGTGGAAACCGAAACTGCATAATTTAATTTCAGGACACGCGCCTAAGAGACAATTTTAACCCTGACGAAAGGGGACTGCTTTTTCGCGCGTTACCGCCGAAGTCGCTCGTACATACTGTAGGGCCTATTTCACTTTTCAAAGGCAGCGGAACTACAATATTAATCCAAGGTACATAAAAATATATATACGATGTTCTATAATCTAAGATTGGTTAATTTTTTTGTGTTTTTATAATGCGGAATGTTGTCTAATGTGAGAAAAAATTGGTCCCATGCGATTCCGCTTTGAACAAGTTTTACTGTTTTTAGTTTTATTAATGTTTACTTCAAGTCCCAATTTATGAGCGTTACTCAATAGAGAGTAGTGTTGGCCCTTAGTATCACCTTGCTATTGCCTAATAATACTATATCATCAGCATAAAGTAACAGATTGCTAATTTACGGGGTGAATCATAATATGGCTATACATTTGATCGCGTTGTATGATGAAAATATTACCATTACAGAAAATATGAAATTACCATTGGAAAGGCAATTATTCAAATTACAACAATTGAATAAAACAAAACAGTGTAGAACTTACGTCATTAGTCAAGATAGCGTTGAATATGCAACAGCAAATTACAATTACTGCACTAATTAACTAAAAAATAACGGATTTTGTTTTTAAGCTCATCGGGATGCGTAGATAATCCGGGAAACGCCTGATAATCAGCACGGGGTATGCTAATGATCGTGAGGCCGCAAGACGGGCAAGACGTGAGTTTAACGTAACATTGCAGCCGTCGACTGTGGGGAAGTGGAGAAAAGAGTTATAGAAGGATTAAGATGAAATAATTGTTTTACTCTCATAACTATTCAAAAAATTGCCCCATTAATATTAATTTCATATACAATCAATTTTAATGGATTTATTGTTTTAATTATTCTTACTGCTGGAAACGGGAAGGATGCAGAAAATCAAACCTCCTGGAAGGCCTCGCATTAGCACAGATGTAGAAACAACTAAGAGAATTGTGGAGGCGTTCGACGCTAGCCCACAAAAATCAACTCGCCAAACTGCACGTGAGCAGTGATTTGTTTTGTTTTGTTTTGTTCTATTGCTGTAATTTGAAGGATTCCCTTTCCAATGATAACATCATATTTCCTTTAATAATAATATTTTCGTCACAATATACGATCAAACGTATAGCAATATTTCTGTATCACTCTGTAGTTTGGACTATGTAAACAAAATTTCGATACTTCCCATATAAAATAGCAACTCAATTGTCTTTACGATGTTAAGTGGAATCCTTTTCAGCCTCTATACTTGAAGAAAAAATCTGTAGAATGACCAAGAATCAAACTCAGTCTCCTGGGAAGCGCTCAACTATCCCCTTTAAATCACCATAATTTGCCGCTCTTGCTCTATAACTTAAACGTAACTCTGTGAATAATGTTGAGTGCCATAATCCTCGAAATAAACTAAAAAGACAAAGTTAACGACAATGATTTTAACATATCAGTTGTTTCATTTTTTTTCAAGTTTTGTCACGTGAGGAATTAATTTAGAAATCACATAACCTCGTAATCAAACAAGCGTACGCTTTATATCATCTAGGTCTAAGAACGTCATAGAAAGGAAATTACGTAAATCTTTAAATAATTTCTTATGGGTTACGCTCCAAGAATTTAGGCAATTACTAACAGGTCATATAATTTGCATTATTATTCAAGCCATATCGTTATGATATCATGTGTTATATTATTTTAGTTATTTACGTAATACGTATAATGAATATTAAGTAATATTAATTAAGGAATGGACATCCAGAACTCTGTTACTCCATTGAACGTTATTAAAAAACACAAAACCAAATTACTGAAAAAAGAAAATACACCATAAAAATTATATACATATGTGTGTGTGTGTGTGTGTGTGTGTGTGTAGGTGTGTGTGTGTGTGTGTGTGTGGTGTGTAGGTGTGTGGTGTGTGTGTTTGTGTGTGCGTGTGGTGGTGTGTGTGTGTGTATGTGTGTGTGGTGTGGGTGGTGGGTGCGGGTGCGGGTGGGCGGGTGTGGCTGGGCGAGTGTGGGTGTGGGTGGGTGTGGCTGGGAGGGTATGGGTGGGCGAGGGTGTGTGTGCGTGGGTGTGGGTGGGTGGGTGAGTGTGTTGTGGGTGTGGGTATGTGTTTGTGGGTGGGTGTGTTTGTGTGTGTATGTTTATGTTTGTGTGTGTATGTGTGTGCGTTTGTGTGTGTGGTTTTGTGTGTGTGTTTGTGTGCGTGTTTGTGTGTGTGTTTGTTTGTGTGTGCGTGTTTGTGTGTGTTTGTTTGTTTGTGTGTTTTGTTTGTGTGTTTTTGTTTGTGTGTGTTTGTGTGTGTGCGCGCGCGCGTGTGTGTGTTTGTGTGTGTGTGCGCGTGTGGAAGTTAGGTGCATTATAATAGAATGGAGGAATTTTTACAGGGATCGTGAGAATCTGTATTTGAAAACAAATATGTGGCTTCTACTTTTTAGAGTAGTAATGAGCAGCCCCATGGGCTGGTAGTCAGCGTTTATTCCCGGTCAGACTATAGGAATATTCTCTTAAAGAGAATTATTCCTGTGGTTGCCCATAGTCTGGAATTTATGTTAAGTTTAGGTTAAGGACTCTCCTGGCGCTTCATTATCGTTTATCTCCCATCATATCATTGGGACAACATAACTCCGCCTTCCAGGTGCCCTAACCTAAGAAATAGGTTAAAATTTCGTCAATATTAGGGGAAAAAATCAGAAATGTCATAAAAGACAACCTGGTGGCATTAAAAAAAACTTTTTACAGCAGTCACATAAATAAATTTGCTTTCAAAATTGAATACTGCATGGATCTGTTTTTTTAATAAAAATTTTCTCCTATAAGAAAATAAAATAATCTAGAAAAAACTGGAAAGAACATGTTCACGAATGAAAGAGGATCGCGTTCCAAAAATTATACTTAATTACAAACCAAAAGGAGACAGGAATGTTGGTAGACCGAAAAAAAGATGGATCCAACTTTTTGAATGAGAATCTATGAGACCGGAACAAGCCACATGGACTTAATCCGTCTTGATGATGAGACAATTTAAAAATAATATATGGCTTGATTTGTTCAGTGTAAAATTGTCATTTCTGTTTATGGTGATAAAATTTATATAAACCCGAGTTCATTTAGACGTTATGTAATCAATAATTATGATAGCGTATATCTCAGATATTCAATATTAGGTACTCCATCACATACATCCCTCGACCTGGTATTATGCCGGCCGCTAGTAGAGGAATTATTTTACTGCAAGTTTTAGTTGAGTATTTAACTCATGCCCCAAATGGGAGTCAATAGCCCATCATGTGTCTATGAATTTTGTTTTACAACCAATGATAGTACTGTTTCACCTCGCTTTTTATCGAATTCTCTTTATCAGCTCCTGCTTTCGTGATAAGGAAAGTTCCTCCTTTTTAATATTCTAAACGGGCCAGAACATTATTTTGCAGTAATTGACTCTCCAACAAATATATTGAATATAGCAAATAGTAAGGAGATTCCTTCTAACTACACATTTGATAATTGTGTTCAATAATTGTGTTTTAAATAATGATTTTACTGAGTTGTTTACTAAAAAAATTAATAATCTATAATGTTGGTTATACTATACTGTTTAATGTTTCATTTTTTCTCCTCTAGGGTGCATTCTTACAATATTTCGATCCTATTTGGTAATAAATATTATGATCAAGTTGCAGTTAATTAAAAAATGAAACATAACCACACATTTCTGAATTGTTTTCAAACATCGCCGTTTATATTAAATATATAATATTTTAAAATACCGGTGACTATATTTAAATAGTCCACCGCTGTGGTCTCGAGGTAGCGTGCTGCCTTGTCACGCAGCGGGCCCGGGTTCGATCCCCGGTCGGGGCAGTTTTTCTGGGTGAGGTTTTTATCGGGGTTTTTCCTCACCTGTAAGACAAATGTCAGGAAAACTTTAAGGCCCAAACGGTCCCCGAAATCATATGGTCATCATCCTTATCATTATCATCCTTACCATTATCATCATCATCCTTCACCGGTGTGGAAAGCAACGGGAAGCTACCACACCTACACAATTCCCTAGTAAAGCTGCAAGCATAGCATGAAAATGTTATGATTGCAGTGAAGGACCTGCCTTCGGGCAGAATTACTATGGATGGATATTTAAATAATGAGTTTTGAGTAAACACCTTAATTTTATTCCATATTTGTTAAATAGTGCTAACAAATGTCCAAATCCTCTGGATAAATTCACGAGTCACGAAGTGACGAAAATTCCTCATGACATTACTTATGAAAATTTAATGGTGTAGAGACAAAAAAAAAATCGCGACTGATTTGATAACACTAAGTTAGTAGGAAAAAAAATGTTTTTTTTTAATTGGCATTGTCGAACCATGTAAACAATGATAGCAGGTAGGGGGAAAAACGCGATCATCCAGAAAACACAAAATATTTGCATGTAGTCGTGTGATCTTGTAATTTTAATGATACCAGATTCAATGAAATAATCAAATTACAATCCAGCATTTGCCTGTACGACTGAGGAAATCAGAAAAAAAAAAAACACAGTAAAGTTGTTCGGCACTAGGCTTTGAAACCGAGACTTCCCGAATACATTCTCAAACACTACCATCTGCGCTAACTCGCTTGGTTATATTCTTTATGTTGTACAAAATTTAAAATTCTAGTAGCAAGCTTGCCAAATTGCTGCGTTTTTAATTAAAATTAGAGTAATTTTACATAACTTGTCGGGAGATGGATTTTAAATGTTGTAACACACACGTACTTTTTATAAACACGCAAGGACGTGGAGGGCCTCCCCGATTGAGTGATTAGCTCAATACAAGCCTGCTCCGAGACAACACGAACATTTAAGACAAAACATATAATTCACTCACACATTCATACTAAACAGGGCGAACATGATAAAAAAGACTGCACATAAATAAAAAGGTATTAACATTAACAATGGTTCTAGTAATTTAAATTAGTTCGAGGATCGTTTGAGCCTTAACGTTTCCTGTCATTTGTCTTGTAAATGAAGAAAAAGTCCGAAAAAAGAACATCACCCAGGAAACCTATCTCAACCGGAGGTCGAACCCAGGTCCGCTGCGTGCAGGCAGCGACCCTACCCCAAATTCAGCGGTGAACACATATTATTATCATCATTATCAATTTTTATGACCATACTGTCGAAAATGTTACACATGTTTTGTGGATAGAAATATATAGCATTTTTTAAGGAAATATATAGACCCTGAGAGTAAAATACACCATAAAGAACGTTGATATATAATGAGGGATAAAACATGATTTAGGATAAAATTACGAAGGAAAAATATAATATATTAGCTTGATTAGCTAATGCACAGAGTGTGCTGCTACACCTACAGAGTTGGGAATCATAAATATGGCTATACGTTTGATCGCGTTGTGTGATTGAAAATTATTACCATTACAGCAAAATATGAAATTACCGTTGGAAAGGCACAATTACTCAAATTACAAACAATGGAATAAAACAAAACAGTGTAGAACTGACTTAATTAGTCAAAGATGGCGTTGAATAGGCAACAGCAAATTACAATTCATGCGGATGGGCAATAACGTATGCTAATGGATCCATGAGGCCGGCAAAGACGGGCAAGACGTGAGTTGGTAAACGTAGCATTGCAGCCGTCGGACTGTGCGGTTAGGTTAAGTGGAGGGGGGGAAGAAAACGAATGCTGGAAGGAGATAGAAAATCAAACCTCCTGGAAGGCCTTGCATTAGCACGGATGCAGAAACAACGAAGAGAATAATTGTGGAGGCGTTCGACACTAGCCCACAAAAATCAACCCGCCAAGCTGCACGTGAGCAGTGATTTATTTTGTTTTATTCTATTGTTGTAAGTTGAAGGATTCCCTTTCCAATTATAACATCATATTTCCTTTAATAATAATATTTTCGTCACAAAATGCGATCAAACGTATAGCCATATTTCTGAATCACTATGTAAATAAATTATATGATTTTTTTAAATTTCGGTTCAGTTGAACTCCTACACCTGATCGTTTTTAGAACATAATAGCAGCTAAACACTTCGCCGTACCTGAAAATGTGTATACACAAAGGTATACATTGCGACTAACCATGGCGGTTTGCTAGAGTCAATCATTGTCGGATTTTAGGTAAACTCCCACTTGTAATTGTCGAATGTAGCTGAGTTTTGATTAATGCATACCTCGGTTTATTATAATAGAATATATTGAGTTCCGTTATTTAATTGATTTTATTAAACACAATGTGTACATTTAGAGTTTTCACCAGTCTTTTGTAATTTTGGTGAGAGGCTGAATTCTGCTTTTGCATTTCATTAGGTGGTACTTGGAGCATGGCTCGTCGCAAAGCTTACATCTGCAGTCCTCCTTGGGGTCGTGGTATGACGGATTCTGACATATTTTCCCGTGGAAACCATGCGCAGCGAAGCGTGTGTATAGGTGGCGAAGTTGGAAGTTCGGTCCTTTCCACACATCAGTTTTCATCGTTTCTGTGTCCATTATTTCCATCGGTATTGCATTGGCTTTGTTTTGTCTCTCTTTGATGGCGTCTTTATATGCCTGGGTTTCTGGTAGATTGAAGCGAAGCTTGATGTCCTCAATGAAGTAGGATTCATGTGCTATTCTGTAGGCGTAGCTGTTTCTTGTGTACTTTGAGAGTGACAAGGCCCTCTTGAGATATCTGGCTTTGACATTCTCCAATTTCTTGAGTTCCGTTATAAAATATCGAAAATTGCGACCCCTACAGCGACTTTTATTTTTTTGTTTCTAGTGAACTATTACAACTAATGCTTTTAGAACATTATATATTGATAGTGGTTAAACACTCGCTGTACTTGAAAACATGTATATTTTCTCGAGAATTAAATTAATTTTATCTCATTAATAGTTAATATTCTATCATGTACATTTAAGTCTCATTCGTTAAATCTAGATTAAATCAATATATATTGTAAACTATAATCACATTGAAGACATACCATGTAACAATTTTATTGTAATATATTTAGATTTAAGACTGATTTTTTTTGTATTTTTTTATCCTGCTTGAGTGGTAGACAAGGCCTTAAGACTCTAATGCTGTATAAAGATATTATCTAATATATAAAAATGAATGTTTGTTTGTTTGTTTGTTTGTTCATACTTTATGCGCGGCCATACCGTTGATTCGATTGCGATGGTTTTTTTTTGCAAAATGTTCAGGAGATTCTCGGGATGAACATAGGCTGTAAGAGAAATGGGATATTCAACCTCTTAACCCCTAAAAATCACTCTTTGTAGTGAAAAATGTGAAATAAAGTCCCTATTTTGACGCTTAAATGGCTTACGCTGTCTAAACCATAACAAATACACCAAATTAACGTGCACAGAATTGAATATGTCAAAAGAAAAACTCTACAAAAAAGTCCGCGACAGCATATGTTTATCTTCTATGGATAACTCACAATAACCATTTTTGTCTTTCATTGATACCAAGAAGATCGGGATAAGTAGATTCCCTGGCAA
This sequence comes from Diploptera punctata, assembly GCA_030220185.1. Lineage (NCBI taxonomy): Eukaryota > Metazoa > Arthropoda > Insecta > Blattodea > Blaberidae > Diploptera > Diploptera punctata. The sequence goes on from JASPKZ010007620.1 coordinate 392,197, forward strand.
AGCGTGTTCTGCCATACCGTTCATCCGACTGAGATGGGGCTTTTTGAAAAATGTTCCCGAGATTCCGGGGATGAACACAGGCTATAAGAGAGTTGTGATATTTAACCCCTTCGCCCCTAAAAATCACCCTTTGTAGTGAAAAACGTGAAATAAAGTCCCTATTTTGACGCTTAAATGGCTTACGATGTCTAAACCATAACAAATACACCAAATTAATGTACACAGAATTGAATAGGCCTATGTCAAAAACTCTAAAAAAAAGTCCGCGACAGCATATGTTTATCTTCTACGGATAACTCACAATAACCATTTTTGTCTTTCATTGATGACAAGAAGATCGGGATAAGCAGATTGTCGGGCAAGTATAACAGCGCACGGCTGGTGGTAAAAACACATTTATTTAGGAGTAGCAGCGCACGCCGGGCATTAGCTACTAGTTATACAAATTTTCATGAAGATCGGTTGAGCGGTTTAGAAGTCTGCAAGTCACAAACATACGCAAGCTGAATTTTTATATTTAAATATGAAATAATTTTTGAAGAAACGAATAAGCATAAATGAGGGAAACATGCCTACAGTTCTATTCCAGAAATACTTAATTGTATTTTCAGTCAAATTTAAATGAAAGAAAGCATAATTACGAACTTTCACTAGAGTAAATAAAACGTACGGAAATGGTTACGGTTGTATTGATATGTGAAGTTGTGGAATTTAATACGCAAGTATCCGTATGGGTATCATTATTGTACAGTATTGCTTTCATCCATGTGGCAAATGATATGTTTTTATGTGACCACGTGTACCGTATCAACTTTCAAATAAATATTTCGAAATTTCACTCGCATTAAATAGGATTTTAAGATATGTAATAACATTTGAACGACTCCGTTTATAACTTTATTTATGATACTTAAGTCTATAGTAAAAATAAATAAATACCTAGGTGGCATAAGTCCGTACAAATAAGACTGGCCAAATTAATTAGTTACTCCAAAAAAAAACTTCAAGCGCGATAGGCCTAGAAGGCCCTTGGCATACCAGCCGACTGCTGGCCTCACATCCACATGTGTTAATCACAGAGGTAGACGATCATCTAGCCTGTGTAGGGATGATATTTGGTCAACATGTCGAGTCCCCCAGCCATTATAGCTGGTATTCTCAACCTGGAGTCGCTACTTATTGTAGCTACCGAAAGGCCTCGCGATACTCGGTGGGCACCGGTCCCATACTAGCCGAAATTCCATGAGAAAATGTCTTCCCCTATGGGGAATCGAACCAGCGCAAGTCCCGTAGCTCTGCGCCAAGGCGTCTTAGCAAGTAGAATAAAATCTAGAAGTACCTCTCGGTTAGCCATCCGCTATACCTCAACATTAATTTCAGTTTTCTTTTCCAGATGTTATTTCTTATAACAAGAAACTACTTAATTGTCCTCACGAGGTTGAGTATATCCTGTTTTAAACTCTACACACAAAAATTTTCTATAAAATTGGTGGGAAGAACTCGGGATCCTGTTATGATAGCTAATTGTTATACTTTACAATACGTCTAAGTTTTCACGAATATTCTTAAATATTTGGCATATTTGATTTTCAAAGACATCTTAAGAGACTGCCTCCGTGGTGTGACGATTGTCTTGTTGGGAAATCACATGTTTCGGGATATATTTCGGGCTGTGGCCCTATTATTAATGTCGGCGTACACTTTGAGCATTTTATTGTCGCTTCCCGCCATGTCGCATATAATGTTGTTACACTTGTTTGGAACCATGAAAACTCCACGTGCAGTAAATTCAGATTTATAACTTTTAAATTATACTAGCTAATACCCGGTGTGCGCTGCTACGCCTAAATAAATGAAAATTAATGTGCTTTTATGTTTAGTTGAATAAGAGGAAAAATAATTATAAATTTATATTTTTATTTACTTCGTGCTGATTACCCGGCGTTATCTGGGAATCTACCTATCCCAATCTTCTTGACATAAATGAGCTGAAGTACAAAAAATAATGTGTTTTATGTTTAGTTAAGTAGAGGGGAAAAATTCATATCGTAATTATTTTTAGATACCCCGTGCTGTTTACCTGGCGTTGTCCGGGAATCTGTTCATCCCGATCTTCTTGGCATAAATGAGCTGAAAGACAAAAATTAATGTTCTTCTTATGATTAGTTGAATAAGTAAAATGAAAAATAGTTATAATGCATATCGTAATTATTTTGAGATTCCTGTGCTGATTTCTCGGTGTTGCCCGGGAATCTACTTATCTCGATCTTCATGGCATAAATGAGCTAAAAGACAAAATTCGTTATTGTGAGTTATCCGTAGAAGAATACCCGTAATGCGAGAAAGAAATGAGATATGAAACTTTTTTTTGAAAGAAATAAAGAGTAATTAATGGGATATTCACGATTTAAACACTGAATTGGATAAAGAAATCATTATGCTTGCACAGGAATCTACGTAGGCCCTACTTGTCTCGATCTTCTTGGCATCAATGAAAAACAAAAACTGTTATTGTGAGTTTACCCGTAAGAGATAAGCATATGCTGTCGCGGACTTTTTTGTAGAGCTTTATGAGATATTCAATTCCATGTACATTAATTTTGTATATTTGTCACGGTTTAGGCAGCATAATCCATTTAAGCGTCCAAAGAGCTACTTTTTTTTCACGTTTTCCACTACAAAGGGCGATTTTAATGGTGTAACGAGTTGAGTATCACAAATCTCTTATAGCCTAAGTTCATCTCGGGAATCTCCTGAACATTTTGCATACAGCCCCATCACAGTTCCAACTTTCGGGGAATTCAATTTTACCCTATCAACCAAATTATGTTCTGAATTATAGTAAGTACAGTAATCTTATTAACATGAATTGGAGCGCGTCCCGTTGAAGACCCCTATATCAACGGTATGGCCGCGCGTAAAGTACGAACAAACAAACAAACATTCATTTTTATATATTAGATTATGAAATGTTAATATAATCGTTTCAAGAAATGTCATTGAAAGCAGAAACACATAGGCGCTTAGAACTCAAGCTGTACAAACGGCGATTTAGAAATGTTAGTGCTTTCATAATACGAGTAAATTACATTTTTATTTATATTTGTGTTGTATTCGCGGGTTCAAACCCGGTCCGCGGCTGCGGATGTAAAAATCCAAGAAGCAAAAGTCCTCCGGGAGGGACTTTAAGCCGTGGGTCCCGATTCTGAAGATTTTCAGGCTCGCAAAAGATCCATAAGCCTGAACAAAGAGGCCTCTAAGCAAAAAATTTACCGACCCTAGTAATACGTTAGTTGCCTGCTAGATGTCTCATTGAGACGGTGTGTTGATCGCATGCTACTCATGCTATTTTTGGACAAATAAGGTAACTAAAAGTCCCGCGCCGTAGCCGAGCGGTTAAGGTAGGAAGCCTTGGCGCAGAGCTACGGGAATTGCGCTGGTTCGAGTCTCCATGGGGGAAGAAATTTTTTCATGGTATTTCGGCCAGTATGGGACCGGTGCCCACCCAGCATCGTGAGGCAATTGGGTAGCTACAATAAGTAGCGGCTCCAGGTTGAGGAACCAGCTATAACGGCTGGGGGACTCGACATGCTAACCACATGTCACCCCTACACTGGCTGTTGATCATCTACCTCTGTGATTGACACATGTGGATGTGAAGGGCCAGCAGCCGGCTGGTAAAAGGGCAACCGCTGAAAAGTGGAAAGACCCTCAATCGGAGGTAACTAAAAATGAACTTGGTCTACAAACTCCTGATAAATGAGAGGCTATGGCTCAACAATGAGCTATGCCATTAATCAATTAATCCCCGCAACCGAGTGGTTTAAAGCATGACGCCTTGGTGCAGAGCTACGGTAATTACTCTGGTTGAAGTCTCCATTAGGGAAGGCATTTTCTCATGGAATTTCGACCAGTATTGGACCTGTGCCCACAGGATCAACTAAATTATTTTCGGCATTTAGCGTATATACATTGGCTAGACTGCTAACGTCAATCAGGTGTTTATAATAAACGCAAATATTTGCAACAAAGAACGCTATTATTTTAGTATTATTCATTGTTTTGAAAACACCATCGTGCAAAAAAAAAAATGTACAACGCATGTTTGTGAAGTGTTTTACAGTCTCGGAAATTAAAAACCGTGTCCCGCGCCGTAGCCGAGCGGTTAAGGTAGGAAGCCTTGGCGCAGAGCTATGGGACTTACGCTGGTTCGAGTCTCCATGGGGGAAGAAATTTTCTCATGGTATTTCGGCCAGTATGGGACCGGTGCCCACCCAGCATCGTGAGGCAATTGGGTAGCTACAATAAGTAGCGACTCCAGGTTGAGGAACCAGCTATAACGGCTGGGGGACTCGACATGCTAACCACATGTCACCCCTACACTGGGTGTTGATCATCTACCTCTGTGATTGACACATGTGGATGTGAAGGGCCAGCAGCCGGCTGGTAAAAGGGCAACCGCTGAAAAGTGGAAAGACCCTCAATCGGAATCGGAAATTAAAAACCTCGCTATTGCTTGGTTTTTAATAATTTCCTTACTTCTGTAAAAACAACTTCCCAACCTCGCATCGTAATATAGGCCTACTATTGTAAAGATATAATTCTATAAACACAGAAGTACCTTTTATGTATTTTTGTTTGTGGTTGAGTGGAAGAGAATACCTCATGGTCTTGACTCTGTCAACGTAAATGACGTATTATTATTGTTATACAAACACTTATGTAGATGGAAATGGATTTCATGAGGAGAGCAGCAAGATGTTGAAAATAAGAAATAAATAATAAATACTGTCATACGAGAAAAATTAATATTAGATATTCAATAGTAGATTATGTAAGATATAAGCAAACAGCTGAAGATAATAAACTATGCTGATGACACAGTTCTAATTGTACAAAGTGAAGATGGTTTACAAATGCTATTACACAAATTTAGAATCATTGCAGCCAAATATAACATGAAAATCTCAACAAATAAAACCAAATCAATGGCAATATCCAAGGACCCACAACGTGTTAAATTAGAAGTAGAAGGGAAAAGTATAGAACAAGTCATGAAATTCAAATATTTAGGAGTAGAAATTAATTGCAGCAACAGAATAACAGATGAAATCCTCCATCAAGCAAATAATGCAAACAAAATATCGGGATGTTTAAACAATACTGTTTGGAAAAATAAAAATTTAAGAATAGATACAAAAGTAAGAATTTACAAATCTGTCATAAGACCAGTTCTAACATATGGTTGTGAATGCCGAACAGAAACTAAAAAAACAAAACAAATCAATGAAACAACCGAAATGAAAGTTTTAAGGAAAATCGCTGAGAGAGAAAATTCGCAGCTCTGTTATTAGAGAATAATGTGAAATTTTACCTATAAACCTTTGGATAAATGATAGAAGATTAAATTGGAACGATCACATAGATAGAATGGAGAACAGTAGATTAGTGACGAAAGTACGTGACTGGACACCTCAGCAGAAAAGGCCATTAGGAAGACCAGAACTACGATGGAAGGATGTCACCATACCCCGGACCTGTAGTGAATGAACACGCAACAAGCTGCCAGCTTTCATGCGTAGAGGAAGAAGAAGAAGAAGAATAATAAGCAATTAAATTAGTAAGGGCATGTACGACGAATTCAAGAAGAAAGGTTTCCCAGAAAAACATTGAAATGGTGTCCAATTGGAAAAACAAGGAAAGGAAGATCTCGAAACTCGTGGATACAAGAAATAAGAACTGGAATGAGAATAAGAGGACTATAGGGGCTTGGAGTGGATGGATAGAGACGAGTGGAGAAAGATAATTAAACTTTAGACACAGAAAGATGTGTAAACATTAAAAATCTGTATATAAATAAATTTATTATTATTTTTTTTTTGCAAATGTCTCAGGTTGTCTTTCGACATTCCTGGTGTTCTCTCCTGGCATGGCGTATTTGTAACCTACTTCTGAGGTTGGGGCACCTGGAAGGCGGGATTACGTTGCCCCGATGATATGACGGGTGATGATGATAGTAGTGCGCCAGGAGAGTCCCTAATCCTAAGCTTAACCTAAGATGAATATGAATGATGATGATTGCGATGGCTATATGATTTCGGGGACCGTTTGGGCCTTAAAGTTTTCCTGACATTTGTCTTACAGGTGAGGAAAAATTCCGATAAAAATCTCACCCAGAAAAACTGTCCCGACCGGGGATCGAACCCGGGCCCGCTGCGTGACAAGGCAGCACGCTACCTCGAGACCACAGCGGTGGATATTATTATTATTATTATTATTATTATTATTATTATTATTATTATCGTTGTTATTATTATTATTATCGTTGTTATTATTATTATCGTTGTTATTATTATTATCGTTGTTATTATTATTATCGTTGTTATTATTATCGTTGTTATTATTATTATTATCGTTGTTATTATTATCGTTATTATTATTATTATTATTATTATAAAAGTAAAGTGTAAAGTGATCCCACAACAGGCCCGGAGGTTGTCAGCCCTGCGTGACGGCCGACTTTACCCCCAGAACAATCGTCTGGTACTCATTTCCGTTAGAGGCTGAGTCGACCCCAGGGCCATAGTGCCGCCAGAGGGTTTGGGTCAGTTTAAAAATCCTGACCCCAACAGGACTTGAACCCTCGACCCTCCTGCTTGCCTAGCGTAGTGGTTAAGGCACTGAGCTACAAGCCAGAGGGTCGAGGGTTCGAGTCCCGTTGGGGTCAGGATTTTTAAACTGACCCAAACCCTCTGGCGGCACTATGGCCCTGGGGTCGACTCAGCCTCTAACGGAAATGAGTACCAGACGCTTGTTCTGGGGTAAAGGCGGCCGTCACGCAGGGCTGACATAAAGTGCCGATTGTCTAGAAAAAGTGGGAGCCTTAACCTCCTACTACCCCAAGGGTCTCCGGGCCTGTTGTGGGATCACTTTACTATTGTTATTATTATTATTATTATTATTATTATTATTATTATTATTATTATTATTATTATTATTATTATTATTATTATTGCGGTAGTACTAACGTTGAAACCTTCTTTGTTCCCGTATATGAAGGCCGGAATGTTAATTAAATAATTCGTAATAGACCTAATTATTGTGTAAAAGAGACGAACCAGCGTTTCTAATTGACAAACAGGATGCCACGAACAAGGAATTACGCAACACAGATACAGATTTCACTAATTAAAACAAGATGAAGCCCACTGGTAGACTATATCTTTCAAGAAATCTGTTCCGGCATAGAAATGTCATTTTTCACGTAAACAAAATTAAGTGAAAGATAGTACTTTATTAAGCTTATATATGCAACAAATAAAGTAATTTAAATATCCTCAACTCTTGTCCAACCCAGGGTCAAGTCGAGGGATGAGATGAGACCCTACATATAGAGGTCCGTGAATGACAAGGGTGCCGGCCGATCACACCTAACGCACCATCATAGGGGCAGATAAATTGAATGAAAACGAAATGGATGAGATGAATGTGGAGAAACGGTGAAATGAAATTGTGGCAGGGGAAAACGGGAGAAACCCCAAGAAAAACCTGCACACGCAACCCACATGGAATGGCCGAGACTCGAACTAGGACCCAACGGTGAGAGGCGAACGTGTAACCGCTTGCGCCACGGAGCTGCCCAACAAATAAACCACTTAATTTTATTTAAAATTTAGGCTAAACTTTACAACCTGTGTCCTTCGTAATCTCCTGTCAAATTTTATTCTTGGGTTTCATTTTTCAAATTATTTCCCATCATTTACAATGCTTTTTACATGTTTTCTAACGATTATTTGAAATTGTTTCACGTAGTTGAACTACATGAACACGTGGCAGGCATATTCTGTATTCCAGTGCAGCCAACATTGAGTCTGTACTAATTTACTTACACTAAATAAAGTCGGCATGCATTCTTTCACAGGTTAAAAGTAAAGTGATCCCACAACAGGCCTCAGGAGGCCCTTGGGGTAGTAGGAGGTTAAGGCTCCCACTTTTTCTAGACAATCGGCACTTTATGTCAGCCGGGTTGTCAGCCCTGCGCGACGGCCGCCTTTACCCCCAGAACAAGCGTCTGGTACTCATTTCCGTTAGAGACTGAGTCGACCGCAGGGCCATAGTGCCGCCAGAGGGTTTAGGTCAGTTTAAAAATCCTGACCCCAACGGGACTTGAACCCTCGACCCCCCAGCTTGTAGCTCAGTACCTTAACCACTATGCTACGGCGTAGAGTACTTAAATTGCGTTAGGTTAGCTTTTACGGTTGGTCGGCGACGCGAGTTCAAATATCGTGTATATGTTGGCTGCATCCCGTGATTCCATAGTTTAAACCGCTTCGCGTCTGTTGGCATGCATATGGTGTATAATTGGAACTTAGAATTTTTTTTTCGCGTCACGTGTCTTCTTGTTATTCACTTCACGGGCTAGGCAAATTGCCTGTTCCGCCTCACAGTTGTTCTGTCCATCTTTTCACTGATATTTCTACATTTCTTGAATCTCTTGGCTTGTAGTTAAATTCTGCTTTTGTAATCTTGTTACATTCATTCTTTCTTCATGTCTAAATCATTTTTATCTATATTCTTTGATTTTATCATTCAATGGATATATATACAACTCTGTTCTTATATCTTCATTCTTATCCGATCCATTCATGTGCAGCCTTTTATTCTTCTAAGGAAGTTCATTTCTACGTTTTGTATTCTGCTTTGTAATTTTTTGGTCATTACCCAAGTTTAACTCCTATAAAGTAATGCAGGAACTGCCAATGTTTTATAAAACTTCAATCTAGTATAATTTCTTGTTTTTTCTTTAATGTTCTATGTATAGTTCCACATATAATTTGAAATCTTGACAGTTTTATATTTACGTCTCTTTCAGTTTTTGTGTTTTTGGTAAAATTGCATCCCAAATAATTAAAATTTGTGAAGAATACGAGTAAGAAATGATATTTAACAATAAGATTCAGTGGAAAGAACATGTAGAAAGATTGGAACAAAGTAGATTACCAAATAAAATCTTACATTATTTTCCGAGAGGAAGAAGAGATGTCGGACATCCTCGGAAGAGATGGTCTTAGATCTATTAGTGAAGACGGAACAGGCAACTAATGCCTAATCCAGAAGTGCAGAAGAAGAAGATAATTAAAATTTGTTACTTGTTCCAGAGGTTTGTTGTCTATTATGATTTTTGATCTTACATGCTCACTTCCCCAAAATGCCATTGTTTTCGTTTTTTCTTTTGATATTATAAAATTATATTCTTGGCATAACTGATTTAATTCATGTAAAGAGTACTGCAAATTAGTTTCATTTTCTTGAATAATGACCACATCGTAAGCATACATTAAAAAATTTAATATTCTAAAACGATCCATTCTTATACCTACATTAACATATTGTAAAGTATTTGCATACGTATCTTTGAATACGAGATGATACACACCAAAACATAAAAAGTGTTTGTAACCTGCCGACTAGACCTACTTGTTTTCAAGTTTAACCGACTGAGATGTAAAACAATGTAGGATATATTTTTACAGAGCTGATTATAAATTTCAATTCAAAACTATGAAGTGATGTTTAATTATTTATCATTGACTGGAAAGTTGGAATATCCAAGTGTCAAGATGTGACTCGATGCTCTGTCTTGAAGAAATTTTGAACTATATGTGCACCATCCACAGAACTTTAAAAAAAAATAGCCAAACAAAAAAGAATGAAGTTTTTTAAAAAATTATTTACACTTTCCTATTATATGGAAGTGAAATGCGGTTCCTGCAAACAAAATGAATAGTCGGATTCAGAGTACAGACATGAACTTTTTAAGAACAAAAAGTTGCACTAAAATAAATCACATACAAAATGAAGAGATGCGATAAGAAGTGAATATATATTACATAAGTGAAAAAATATAATATATCTACTTAAATATGTTCACTAAATAATAATAATGATAGTTCTCCCACCTCATTCTTGGTCTGCCAACTGCGCGTTTTCCCTCTGGTTTTCCCATAAGTAGCTTCCATGCACCTCTTTCATTCCCCATTCCTGCCACAGGGAAATAGATTATACAGAGGATGATTAGAAAACATTAGCTCAGGATAGGGATATATGGAGAGCTTATATCTACACGGCCATGAACCTACTAGTTCGATAGAGCCAGTGAATTAGATAGTTTAATAATAATAATAATAATAATAATAATAATAATAATAATAATAATAATAATAATATAGGCCTACATAAAACATTTAAACATTTTTATTGAGTGCCCCAGGTTGTCACTTAGACATTTCTGGTGCTCTCTCCTGGCATTGGCATAATTATAACCCACTTCTTAATTTTAAGGCGCCTGGAAGGCGGGGTTACGGCTGCCCCGATGATATGATGGTGATGATGATGATAGTGGTGCGCCAGGAGAGTCCCTAATCCTAAGCTTAATCAAAAGCGAATATGGATGATGATGATTATGATGGCCATATGATGTTCGGGTACCGTTTAGGCCTTAAAGTTTCCTGACATTGTCTTACAAGTGAGGAAAAATCCCGGAAAAAAATCTTCGCACAGGAAACTTGTCCCGACCGGCGATCGAACCCGGGCCCGCTGCGTGACAAGGTAGCACGCTACCTCGAGGCCACAGTGGTGGACAATTTTTGTCAACCCATAAATACTTAATTATAAGAAAAACGTTTTTTAATCCACAAAAATGAAATAAATCTTATTAATAAATATACCCCCCCCCGCTGGAATATCAATTAGAACACATGTTGAAAGAATGGACTTGAATAGACACCCAACATTTATTTACAATTGTAAGCCAATAAGTTATCACTTTGTCCTTGAGGCAATCCTCTAATGAGGAACGTTTTATGTAATAATACGCCATTCACAATCAATATTTAGACCAAATATGACTCATTATTTTCCTTTCAAAAATATGTTTCCCACCATTTTTGCTTAGTTGATATAAAGTATACAAAATGTTAACAGGGAAGTGAAATATTTCCTTGTATTGGGAACTGTTGTTCCGAAACCAAGAGGTACGTCCGGTGAAAGTGAAAGTCACACTTGTCGATAACGTAATAATCGTAGTGTGACAGGAATATATGTGCTAACTGTTACAGCATAACTTTTGTCATCTGCGTCATTTGTAAACAATATGAAAGATGACATCGGAAACACATACCATTATGTAACAGAAAGGTGCTGAAATCTTGTGGCAATACTTTTGGCTCATTTTTAATTCACCAATTGCCAAGGTTACGTGCTGAAATGAAACCAAGGCATTGTTTGTTGCATGGACTACAAATATTTATATTTACATGTTTAACATTTTACTTCGGTTTTACTATTTGCTAATGTTTTATTTAAATATGCTCTTTAGAAGCTAAGGTCAATATCGTGCAAATAAATCTGGACGTAAAATGGCGGACAAATTTTGCTCAGAAGTGTCTTTTTTATGCTTGAGGCTTTTTTACGTGTCGTAAATCTATCATATGGGAACCACGGCTTTAGATCCCTTCCGATGAAACTTGCTCAGGATTTTTACGTCCTGAATGATCTATTGACTCCTGACTTCTTAATAATGTCCCCACTATTCCCGATCAGGCTCCGAAGAGGAAGCATAAGGTTCCAATATCTTCATGATTAGTTGAGAATAATCATCGTTTCAAATAGTGGTTTGAACCCGCAAATCTTAGACCTAGATACGAGCATAGTAATCCATTGTCCATCAGGACCGACATTATTTGAATTTTATTTCAACATATTTGAATTTTATTTCAACATATCGCGTCTAAGATATTTGGATTATCATAAGTAATGCCACGAGTGATTTCCAAATTATCGATAAATTCACGACTCACGAAGTGAGGAGTGAATTTATCTAGAGAATTTGGAAATCAAAGAGTGGCATTTGTTAGGACTATTTAACGAATAAAATTAAGCTGTTTACTCACAAATCATTATTTAACTATAGTTATTTTAAAATATTTATATATTTAATGTAAACGGCGATGTTTGAAAACAAATGAGAAACAATAGGTACGCTTCTACTGCTTCTTTTGTTATCACTGCAACCAGATCATACTATTTATTGCCAAAGAAACGCAATATTGTAAGGAGGAGCTTTCTTTAATATGGTAATTATAACACTGATAAATATTTGGTGAAACACGACTCTGATTGGTTGTAAAACAGAAATCATTGAAACGTGATTGGTCATTGACTCCCATTTGGGGCATGAGTTAAATAGTCACCATAAGCTATGTAGGTTATGTATATTTTTGTGTGTGTTTTTTTAGGATATTAATATTAATTTTATTTAACATCTAATGTATATCTCGCGTCTTTTTTTTATGATAGTATGTAATGGAGAGTATGATTAAATGAATCTTGGCAATGAAATTCCAACATAGATTTACCTTAATCCATTAGCGCTAACCATTGCCATATGGGAACGTTTTCCACGCTGTATTACAAAGAAATATTCTACATTCACGATTTAACGTTTAAATCTGGCAACACTTTTATCCATTACAGAAATTTTAAATTTCTCATCAATGCAATGTTTTTTAATACCTTAATATATTTTTTTGTAATGCCACCAGATTGTCTTTTATGATATTTCTGGGTTTCTCCCCTGGCATTGGCGGAATTCTTAGGTTGGGGCAGCACCTGGAAGGCGGAGTTACATTACCCAAATGATACGATGGGTGATAAATGATAACGAAGTTCTTAATCTAAACTTAACCTAAATTCCAGACAATGGGCAACCACAGGAATAATTGCCTTTAAGGAAAAATTCCCATGGTCTGACCGGGAATCGAACCCGGGACCTCATGAACAGTAGTCAGAAACGACCATTAGTCCATATTATCGATTTTTAGAAATGTTATGTTGTTTAATGTAGACAGAAAATGCCACGTTGTTCTCTGTTAATATAATTTACACAATTGTATATTTTAAAAAGTGTCCACCGCTGTGGTCTCGAGGTAGCGTGCTGCCTTGTCACGCAGCGGGCCCGGGTTCGATCCCCAGTCGGAACAGTTTTTCTGGGTGAGGTTTTTATCGGGGTTTTTCCTCACCTGTAAGGCAAATGTCAGGAAAACTTTAAGGCCTAAACGGTCCCCGAAATCATATGGCCATCGCAATCATCATCATGCATATTCATCTTAGATTATCATCATCACCCATCATATCATCGGGGCAACGTAACCCCGCCTTTCAGGCGCCCCAACCTCAGAAGTGGTTTACTAGTACGCCATACCAGGAGAGAACACCAGGAATGTCAAAAGACAACCTGGGGCATTAGCAAAAAAAAATTAAAAAGTATAATCTCGAGCATGATGTTTTATATATTTATACACATTTTGTTCTAGTTTTTAGTTACTCTGGCCGAAGTTCAAATGGGCATAGGATTTAGTGCTATTTATGTGTTCGTATGGCATTTACAAAATTTTATAATTGAGGAGTCTAGTGAGAGAGGGAGCTATGCCACTTTGAGAAGAAATGGAAATAAATTGGGTTTTATAAATCATAGTATTACAAAATTATTTTTACAATAAAGGGGTAACTTTTTTCTTATGTAAACTATGCAAAAGGAAAAAATATAAATTTTAATATAAATGACACTGATTATTTCCATTTCTTTTCAAAGTGGCGTAGCTCCCTCTCTCACTAGACCCCTCAACTGTTTTTCGATTTAGGTGTATATCACTTACTGAAGCATTTGGGCATTATTTATAATTAAGAAGTTGACGAGCATATATTTTTTTTAGACATCTTACCCAAATGTGAAAACAGATTAAGATTCCAAAAATGAATATCCATATTTGTACAACAATGCAAAGAATATACCAGGTGGAGTTCAAGAGGAGGTAAGATACTTACCTAACCATGTCTACCTATAAGATATCAAACTTTAATACAAGTTCCAGACAAACCAAGTGTGATTATAATGTTCTTCAAAAGTACACCAGAAGGCAGTTTAGAAAATTACCTGCAGAAGAAAAAATTGACAGTCGTGAAAAGAGCTGAAGATGGAAAATGTTTTTTTTTTCGATATTGCAGTTCTTTGTTTAAAAAATACATACATATATGAGGTAAGAAGAATTCACAATTCATTTGATTCTTATATCAAACTTCACCAAAAGCAGGTGGTAGATTATCGATATCAGAAAATCATCTGTCGATGACAGGTTCAAGGATTGGTGTTCGTGTATAGCAAAACATGGTACGGAGGTACCGTATCATCGAACTCTTCTTGTGGATACAGGCGACAAGCACCAGGCGTCAAAGAGAGCAACGTGTGTTGTGGTAATTTGCATGTAACGGGAAAACAGCACGTTACCGGACATGACTTCCTGTGCTAAACGTAACTGTCTTGGTCCCCACTACACGTCCTCAAAGTATGTAACGAGAATTTAGTTACACCCTGTATATGTATGTGTGTGAATGTTTGAGATTTATTGAGAAAATGCTAAATCTGTTAAAACTTGAATTCCATTCACGATAAAACTAGTTGTAATTAGGTGATTTAGTTAACTGTAAAATTGTAGCATGTCTACCGCAGGAGTAGACGAAACATCGAATTATAACAAAACTGGACCACGACTTTTTAGCTCGGAAGACCAACTATACAAGAATTAGTTTAAAACTTATGAAAAATATATTGTTATAATTGGATTATTATTTTTAGAAGAGCTGGAGTTCGGAATTCCTAAAAAGTTAGTTAGACTTATACGAATGTGTCTAAATGGCACAAAAAGTAGGGTGCGTGTAGGCATACAGTTTTCGGACACTTTTGAAATCCAGAATGGGTTGAAGCAAGGAGATGCACTATCTCCTCTACTATTTAATTTTGTACTAGAGCATGCCATTAAATCTTTGGAGGATGAGGAAGGCTTACAACTCACTGGTATTAATAAGCTGTTAGTTTATGCTGATGATGTAGTATTGTTGGCCGATAGCGAGGATATACTAAAGGACAACACGCACACACTATTGAGTAACACTAAGAAATTAGGACTGGAAGTAAATATCAATAAAACTAAATATATGGTCACACGTAGAAATTCATTAAATAATGGAAATGGACAGCTAATGACAAATGAGGGAAATTTTGAGGAAGTGGCTGAATTCAAATACCTAGGAACAATAATCACAAATAGGAATGAGATGCACAAAAAAATTAAACATAGACTCAATTCTGGAAATGCGTGCTATTATGCATTGCAGAGACTCTTGATGTCCCAACTCCTTTCAAAAAACGTTAAACTGAAACTATATAAAACTATTATTCTGCCAGTTATATTATATGGTTGCGAAACATGGACTCTTACTTTAAGAGAGGAAAGGAGATTGCGAGTATTTGAGAATAAGGTACTTAGGAAAATTTTTGGACCAAAGAGAGATGAACAGACAGGTGAATGGAGAAGACTACTAACAATGAACTACATGGTCTTTATAGGAAGCCAGATATAATAAGAACAGTTAAGTCTCGTAGACTGCGATGGGCAGGACATGTTGCACGTATGGGGAGTGAAAGACTTGCATGGAGGCTTCTTGTAGGAAAGCCAGAGGGAAAACGCCCAGTTGGTAGACCAAGAATGAGGTGGGAGAATAAAATTAACTATGATTTGGGAGAGGTGGATTATACAGGGAATGAGTGGAAAGCATTGGCTCGGGATAGGGATGTATGGAGAGCTTATGTCCGTGCGGCCATGAACCTACGGGTTCGATAGTGCCAGTGAGTAAGTAAGTAAGGTGATATATGTTTTTAAAGTTGTACCTAATACGTGGGAAACTGGACATTGTCTGATTTTTAAATTCATCAACATAAAATCAACAAAAAATAGTTGTAATTTTCATATTTAAGAACCGCTTGAAAACATTTGTAGAATTTTGTAATTTTGATTCTTCATACACTGATGACATTACAGCTTCAATGTGTTATATGAAAGTGAGGACTATCTTGGCTTATAAAATAGTTACTTGGGCATTATACCACCACTTTCTCCCATACTTTCACGTGCCGGATGATGCACTTAAATGAGAATTCAGAATTTCATCACCTCTAATGTTTCATATTATTAACATTATTATTATCATTATTAATATTATCATCATTACTATTTATATTATTATTATTATTATTATTATTATTATTATTATTATTATTATCATTATTATTATTATCATTATTATTATTATCATTACTATTATCATTATTATTATCATTATTATTATTATTATTATCATTATTATCATTATTATTATTATTATTATTATTATTATTATCATTATCATTATCATTATCATTATTATCATTATTATTATTTTCATTATTATTATTATTATTATTATTATTATTATTATTATTATTATTATTATAAGTCCCGCGCCGTGGCCGAGTGGTTAAGGCAGGAAGCCTTGGCGCAGAGCTACGGGACTTGCGCTGGTTCGAGTCTCCATGGGGGAAGAAATTTTCTCATGGTATTTCGGCCAGTATGGGACCGGTGCCCACCCACCATCGTGATGCATTTGGGTAGCTACAATAAGTAGCGGCTCCAGGTTGAGGAAACCAGCTATAACGGCTGGGGGACTCGACATGCTGACCACATGTTACCCCTACACTGGCTGATTATCATCTACCTCTGTGATTGACACATGTGGATGTGAGGCCAGCAGCCGGCTGGTAGGCTAAGGGCCTTGTAGGCCTGTCGCGCCAGGAGAAAAAAAATATATTATTATAAAATCCATTCCCGTTGCCAAAAAAATACTTATTTGTTTTTGTTGTTAATAGCCAAAGTTCTGCTCCATAAGTAATGATGCTTTTAACAATTGTATGATATATATTCATTTTATTTTTATTACTTATATTTTTATCATGTCCACCGCTGTGGTCTCGAGGTAGCGTACTGCCTTGTCACGCAGCGGGCCCGGGTTCGATCCCCGCTCGAGACAGTTTTTCTGGGTGAGGTTTTTATCGGGGTTTTTCCTCACCTGTAAGACAAATGTCAGGAAAACTTTAAGGCCCAAACGGTCCCCGAAATCATATGGCCATCGCAATCATTATCATCCTTACCATTATCATTATCATCATCATCCTTCACCGGTGTGGAAAGCAACGGGAAGCTACCACACCTAAAATTCCCTAGTAAAGCCGCAAAGCATAGCATAAAAAATGCTATGATTGCAGTGAAAGACCTGCCTTTGGGCAGAATTACTATGGATGGATATTTTTATCCCACAATATTCCATTGAGGCAAGCAATTGCAAATTTTCCTTTATTATTTCTATTTCTTATTTCCTCTTCATAACACCCATTTTTATTTATTTCAGTTCCTAAATATGTGATCTCACTACAAGATTTTTAATGATTCTCCAGTCTCCAAAATTAAATTTTGTTCTGGTTCACCAATTGATGGATTTTATACGAAGTGCCGCAAGAATTTCAAGAAGAGAAATAAATATAGGTACTCAGTTATAAGGGAGAAAATGAAGATTGAAGACGCTATTTTAGATTATATTAAAACTCAGCAATTAAGATGGTACGGATATGTCCAGCGAATGGAAGAGGATCGACTACCAAAATCTGTTTTGGAATGGAAACCTGAGGGAAGACGAAGCAGAGGAAGACCTAAAACCTCTTGGAGTCAGGGAATATGGTTATATATGAAGGAGAAACATCTACAACCAGGAGATTGAATGGACCGACAAAATTGGCTATTAGGAATCGGACGATGTCAAAGACATTAATCAACCGATGATGATCTATTATTATTATTATTATATTATTATTACTATTATTATTATTACTATTATTATTATTATCACTATTATTATTATTATTATTATTAATTACTATTATTATTATTACTATTATTATTAATATTATTATTTTATTATTATTATTTTTTATTATTTTTTTTATTATTTTAATTTTTATTATTATTTTATTATTATTATTTTGTTATTATTATTATTTTGTTATTATTATTATTTTGTTATTCTTATTATTTTGTTATTATTCTTATTTTGTTATTATTATTTTTATTATTTTATTATTATTATTATTTATTATTATTATTATTACTATTATTATTAAGAAGAAGAACCACAAGAAAGCACAATTGAAAGAATTGAGGAGAAGAAATGTAAATGGATAGAACTATTTTAAGAATGGAAGATCTTCGATGGCCGAAACAACTATATCAATGGCAACCGACCACAAAGAAGAAAAGAGGGAGACCAAAGTTAACATGGAAGGAACACATGAGGATAACAATGTAGCATTGAAGATGCACAAATCGTAAGCTTTGGAAGTTTGACACGGGAAGACAGTAGCAGCTGTAAAATCCCGAAGATAGAAGATATATAGAGATTATTATTATTATTATTATTATTATTATTATTATTATTATTATTATTATTATTATTATTATTATTATTATTATTATTATTATTATTACTGCGAAACATGGACTCTTGTATTAAGGGAGGAGAAAGGATTACGAGTATTTGAGAATAAAGTTCTTATCAATTTTTTTAGATGAAAAAGAGGTGAATAGACAGGCGAATGGAGAAGACAACATTACAATGAGCTACATTGTTTTTATAGGGAACTAGATATAATAAGAACAATTAAGTCTCATGGCACTAATCTGTGGCCACTTCTTGAAATTTTATTTTTACTCCTTACTCCCTCCTGCTTAAAGATACTAGGAGTCATACTTACTTGTTAGACTTGAATTTAATTGAGAGTGTCACCAATGAAATAAGCAACCCGAAACTTGGAATTCGACGCTAATCTCAGCCACTTTTGACATCTTAGTTTTCACCCCTTCTCATCCCTCTATCGCCCTTTAGGAGTGCTAGGGTCAAACTTGCGTTTAAATACCGTCTGTACTGTCACCAATCAGTTTCGCGACCCCCAAAAACTATAGATTAGTCACTAGCCACCATAATTTTAGAGATTTTTTCACCCCGTAGGTATACCAGGGTTCAAACTTGGGCTTACATGTCTTCTTCACTGTCACTAATGAGCTTAGAGACCCCAAAAACTTTGGATTAGACGCTGATCTCGGTAATTTTCAATATATTGTTTTTCACCCCACTCACCTTTTAGGTGTGTAAGTTTACGCGATACCTGCATATTCACCAGACAGCTGAGCAACCCCTTTTTTTAACATTAGTTTTGCCCTTCTTTTTTTTTTCATCATTTTTGTTTACACTGTTTTTCCTTCCTGTTTTACCTTATTGTTAACTTTATTTTATTCTCACATATAGACACAAGGACAGGACACACACCCAGACCCAAGGTGGAGATTTAAAATCCCTTTCCTCGCCGGAAATCGAACCCGGGTCGCCGGAGTGGAAGGTAGGGACTCTACCGACTACGCCACGGTGACGGACTGCCCTCACAACTGTGAATTTGAGACTAATCTCGTTCAATGTTGTAATTTTATTCTCAACTTTCCGACCCCGGTTTGGAGTGCCTGGAGTCAAACTTCGAATCAAATTCCATTGGAACTGTGACCAGTTTGCACAGAGTAAAAGGTAATGGTATCTTTACCTTGTCGTGGTGGAGTGGCTTGTGTGCTTAAATGATCCTGAGAGCTATGCCGGCGGTAGCATTGCTGCCGATAGGGTTACCCATGCCGGACTGGTCGAAGGTGATAAGCCAGACGAAATAAGTACCTTGGTCGAAAGAGTGACGATCTTTCACCGTAAAAATACAACCGTCAAGAAATGCGGACATGGGTTCTACTGGGGTAAAATTTTCCGGAGGTCAAATAGTCCCCCATTCGGTTCTCCGGGCGGGGACTACTTCAGGGAACCCATGCCAAAGGCTCAAACACAGGGACATGTTCCTAGGAACATGGAATGTTAGGACTTTATACAATAGCGGGGCACTAGAGATATTAACGCGGGAATTGGATAAATCGCCCTTGGATATAGTCGCTTTACAGGAAGTTAGGTGGCCAGGAGAAGGTAGTCAGGAATCAGGAAGCTTTGCATTATACTATGGGGGTGCAGAAAGACCTGCATTTGGAACGGGTTTTTTAGTCAGAAGGAGGATCCTATCCGCTATCCGAGATTTTAAGTTTGTTAGTGATAGGATATCATACATAATTCTAAAGGGTAAACGACATGATTTTATAATTGTAAATGTACATGCCCCCACAGAAGATAAAGATGACAAGATCAAGGATGAGTTCTATGACGAATTAGAATGCTTATTTGATAGCCTTTCACGATATCATATGAAAATTGTCTTAGGAGATTTTAATGCAAAAGTGGGGCGGGAAGATATATTCAAACCAACAATAGGCAAATTCAGTCTTCATGAAGATAGTAACGACAACGGGGTTAGATTAGTCACATTTGCCACATCAAAGAGTCTCATTGTTAAGAGCACAACATTTCAGCATAAGGATATTCATAAATACACCTGGACGTCCCCAGATGGAAAACTCGGAACCAGATAGATCATGTATTAGTGGATAAACGCTGGCACAGTAGCATCATTGATGTTAGATCAGTTAGAGGGACAGACTGCAATTCGGATCATCATCTGGTCAGAGTGAAAATCAGACAACGGCTATCGCTTATGAGAGGAACAAACGCTAAAGATGATTCTGTAAAATATGAATTAAAAAACTTGAAAAATGATGAAATGCGGCAAGAATACCAAGTCAAAATTGCTAATAGATTTGAAGTACTGGAATCTTCAGATGACAATGTGGCAAACGAAGAAGAAACTGATATAAATAAAGAATGGGAGGCTATAAGAGATACTATTAAATTGTCAGCATCAGAAAGCATTGGTTGTTTAAAAAGAGGCAAAACAAGAAATGGTTTGATGAGGAATGTGCCGACATCGTAAAGAAAAGAAAGCTAGCAAAAATGAAATGGTTACACGAGCCAAATGAGGTACATTTAGAGCAATTGGGTAGTGTTAGACGGGAAACCACCAAGTTACTAAAGAGTAAGAAGAGGGAATATTTGAGAGAGAAGATTAATGATCTTGAAATGAATGCAAAAATAGGAACATTAGAGAATTATATCAGGGAATTAGTATAGAGAAGAAAGGGTTTCAGGCTAGAACAAACATAATTCGGAATGAAAATGGGGATATGATTGCAGATTCCAAGAGTATATTAAATAGATGGAAAAGTTATTTTAATCAGCTATTAAATGTACATCCAGAACAGGACATTGAGGAGGATAAGTTACAGACAGCAGAAATGCTAGTCGCAGAGCCAAGTGCATTAGAGGTTGAAATGGCAATTGAAAAATTGAAGATGTATAAAGCCTCAGGTTCAGATGAGATCCCAGCAGAACTGATAAAATCAGGGGGAGAAAAATTGATGGACAAGATACGCTGGTTGCTTAGTATGATTTGGGAAAAAGAAGCTCTTCCAGAGGAATGGAACGAATCAATTATCGTACCAATTTATAAGAAAGGAGATAAAACTGATTGCAACAACTATAGGGGCATCTCATTACTTTCAACTTCGTACAAAATTCTAACAAATATATTAGTAAGCAGACTTACTCCCTATATTGATGACATTCTAGGAGATCATCAATGTGCATTTAGAAGAAACAGGTCTACAACAGATCAGATTTTTAGTATAAGACAGATTTTAGGAAAAGAAATGGGAATATAATGGTACTGTACATCAACTATATGTAGACTTCAGAAAAGCATATGATTCAATTAAGAGGGAGAAGTTATATAGTATCCTGCTGGAGTTCGGAATTCCTAAAAAGTTAGTTAGACTTATACGAATGTGTCTAAATGGCTCAATGAGTAGGGTGCGTGTAGGCAAACAGTTTTCAGAAACTTTTGAAATCCAGAATGGGTTGAAGCAAGGATATGCACTATCTCCTCTACTATTTAATTTTGTACTAGAGCATGCCATTAAATCTTTAGAGAATGAGGAAGGCCTACAACTGAATGGTATTAATAAGCTGTTAGTTTATGCTGATGATGTAGTACTACTGGCCGATAGCGAGGAGATACTAAAGGCCAACACGCACACACTATTGAGTAACACTAAGAAATTAGGACTGGAAGTAAATATCAGTAAAACTAAATATATGGTCACACGTAGAAATGCATTATATAATGGAAATGGACAGCTAATGACAAATGAGGGAAATTTTGAGGAATTGGCTGAATTCAAATACCTAGGAACAATGGTCACAAATAGGAATGAGATGCACAAAGAAATTATACATAGGCTCAATTCTGGAAATGCATGCTATTATGCATTGCAGAGACTTTTGATGTCCCAACTCCTTTCAAAAAATGTTAAGCTGAAAAATATATAAAACTATTATTCTTCTACCAGTTATATTATATGGGTGCGAAACATGGACTCTTACTTTAAGGGAGGAAAGGAGATTACGAGTATTTGAGAATAAAGTTCTTAGGAAAATTTTTGGACCAACGAGAGATGAACAGACAGGTGAATGGAGAAGACTACATAACAATGAACTACATGGTCTTTATAGGAGGCCAGATATAATAAGAACAGTTAAGTCCCGTAGACTGCGATGGGCAGGACATGTTGCGCGTATGGGGAATGAAAGACGTGCATGGAAACTTCTTGTAGGAAGCCAGAAGGAAAACGCCCAGTTGGTAGACCAAGAATGAGGTGGGAGAACAACATTAACTATGATTTGAGGGAAGTAGATTATACAGGGAATGATTGGAAAGCATTAGCTCAGGATAGGGATGTATGGAGAGCTTATGTCCGTGCGGCCATGAACCTACGGGTTCGATAGTGCCAGTGAGTAAGTAAGTAAGTAAAAGGTAAAGTGATCCCACTACAGGCCTCAGGAGGCCCTTGGGGTAGTAGGAGGTTAAGGCTCCCACTTTTTCTTGACAATCGGCACTTGATGTCAGCCGGGTTGTCAGCCCTGCGTGACGGCCGCCTTTACCCCAGAACAAGCGTCTGGTACTCATTTCAGTTAGAGGCTGAGTCGACCCCAGGGCCATAGTGCCGCCAGAAGGTTGGGTCAGTTTAAAAATCCTGACCCACCGGGACCCGGAAAATATGTATTTGACACTAATAGTAGCCACTTATTAAAATTATATTTTTCCACCCTTATCACCCTTCCTTCTTAGAAGTTTTATAGTCACATACAGGGTTGAAAGTTACCGAAACTGTCACCAGATAAGCGATCCCGAAAACCATGGTTTCGACACTAACCTTGGTCATTTTGGACATTTTATTTTCCATCCCTTCTCTTCCCCTCATGGGTGCAAGGGCCAAACTTGAGCTTAAATTAATGTCATCAAGACTATCAACAATAGGCTTAGCGACCTAAAAAAAATTAGATTCGACACTAATCTCCTTACTATTGAAATCATATTTTTCACCCCTTCTCACTCCCATAGGCGTGCTAGGGTCAAACGTGGACTTAAATATATATATATATATATATATATATATCCATCCATAGTAATTCTGCCCGAGGGCAGGTCGTTCACTGCAATCATATCACTTTCATGCTATGCTTGCAGCTTTATTAGGGAATTGTAGGTGTGGTAGCTTCCCGTTGCTTTCCACACCGGTGAAGGATGATGATAATGATAGGAATGATGATGATGGCCATATGATTTCCGGGACCGTTTGGACCTTAAAGTTTTCCTGACATTTGTCTTACAAGTGAGGAAAAACCCCGATAAAAACCTCTCCCAGAAAAACTGCCCCGACCGCGGATCGATAAGGCAGCGCGCTACCTCGAGACCACAGTGGACATATATATATATATATATATATATATATACTATATAAATAAATAAATATAAATAAATAAATAAAGCCTGATATGTCCCTTTAGGGCAAAGGCCTCCCTGTACAGGGGTTAAGCTCTATTTGAGAGTGTCACCCGGTGAGTTACTCCGTGGTGAGAAGTTGACTTGGATGTAGCACTTGGTTTGTATACACTGTCTGTTCTGTGATTAGTTAATACACAGTTGGCTCTCCATCGTTCTCCAGCGTTTTCCTGCATCTGGCGACTCTGGACCATTGCGACCCTGCTCGTTCTTTGAATATGTCAGCCCATCGTCGTCTTGGTCTTCCGCGCTGTCTCTTGCCTGTGTACGGGTCCCACATGGTTGTTTTTATTGTCCACCTGTCGTCCTGTATTCTTGCGACGTGGCCTCCCCACTTCCATTTTTTCCTGATGGCTTGTTGTGCGGTATCAGTTGTTGAGGATATCGCTTGAAGTGTTGTATTCGAGATTCTGTCCTTCAGAGTTATGCCTAAGATTTTCCTCTCCATTTTCCTTTGGCATACTTGGAGTGTGTACTTCAGTTTGGCAGTAAGATTCCAAGTTTGGCAGCCATATAACAGTGTTGGAAGAACACAGGTTTGTAGTGTTTCCATTTTGAGTTTCCGGTTGAGTGACTTGTCCAGCAGTATAAATTTCAGTGACCAGAACGCCTTCCAGGCGAGAGCTGTTCTTCTGCTTATTTCCTTCTCTACTTTCTGATGAAAGGAGAGTAGTTGTCCTAAGTATATGTAATGTATATATATATTTATCGAAAACTATCGATTCTATACTAATCTCTAATCTGTCATTTAATTTTTTTTTCGCTCTATATTGCCCCGTTATCCCCTTTAGGAGTAGGCCTAGATCAAAGTTGGATGTAGATTTCACCAAGCTTACAATTAATGGGTTTAGCGATCTCAAAAACTATATATCTAATCCCCAAGGAATCTTCTTCAAATTGTGAGTTATATGCGCGCTGAGTTTGGTTTAAATCACTCCAGGTGTCCTAGAGTTAGTTATTCTGGAACATGTTTATGTTATCGATAATTTTTCCAGTTCAAAATCCCTCTCTCGTCCCTACAGGGGTGTTCGCGTAAATAAATTAATATTCAAGTTAAATGCCGATACAAGAAAGGCATTGCAATTTATTGCGCAATAGAAGAAGAAAGCGTTTCAAGTTCTTTGCATAACTATTTGTTATGAATCTGGGACATATTATAATAATACGTTAACATTAACATGCGCAAACGTATTCCTTATACGCATGTTTTCCTTATAGATCTATATCATTTATTTCTTATGACTGATCAACGTTGAACGTTTCGACATTTTTTTAAGCTCTTGTCAAATCAGCAATTTTTTCCAGATTATGCTAGGAAAAGAAAGGAAAAATTATTTTCCATGAATTTTTTTTAACTTTTTTTCTATGTTTTAAATCGTCCTCTTTTTCTTACGCCATAACTAACTACTCAGGGCACTATCGAACCCGTAAGTTCATGTCCGCACGGACATAAGCTCTCCATATATCCCAATCCTGGGCTAATGCATTCTTATCATTCCCTTTAAAATCTACTTCCCTTAAATCATGATTGCTGTTATTCTCCCACCCCATTTTTGGCTTGCCTACTGGATGACTTCCCTCTGATTTTCCTAGAAGGAGCTTCCATGCTCCTCTTTCATTTGGCATTCGTGTCATATGTGCTGCCCATCACAATATGCGAAACTCAACTATTCCTATTATACCAGGTTTCTTTTGCCATATATATATATATATATCTAAATTCAGTATTTTATTTTATACGTAATATACCGACATTATTTCCATATGGCTAATTATCTCAATCCATCTAGATCAATTAAAAATTTATCAGTTTACAATATTTCTTCAATTTCTTCGATTAGTTAAATATTGTATAATTATACTGACTATCTAACTCATGCCCCAAATGGGAGTCAATGACCAATCACGTTTCAATGATTTCTGTTTTACAACCAATCAGAGTCGTGTTTCACGAAGTATTTATCAGTGTTATGTTTACCATATTAAAGAAAGCTCATCCTTTTTAATATTCTGAACAGGTCTGACCATTATTTTGCAGTGACTGAGCCTATAAGAAATACGACTACCAGATTGTATATAGTGCTTAAATGTCAACACAAAGCGCTTGCAGGAGTTAATATAAAATATTTGTAGCAATTTATAATAAAAAAAAGAAACCCACTGTTTGCACTTTCTTAAATGTATTTTTCCCGGTTAATAATCCAGAAAAATATAATTGTCATATTTACATCATACGACATCAGAAAGAATTAATATACAGTTTGATGTGTTTCATTTTTCTCCACTAGAGAGCATTCTTACAATATTGCGTTCCTTTGGCAATAAATAGTGTGATCTGGTTGCAGTGATAAACAAAAGAAGGAGATGAAGCGTACCTATCGTTTCTCATTTGTTTTCAAACATCGCCGTTTACATTAAATATATAAATATTTTAAAATAACTATATTAAATAATGATTTGTGAGTAAACAGCTTAATTTTATTCGTTAAATAGTTCTAACAAATGCCACTGTTGATTTCCAAATTTATCGATAATTTGGAAATCACTCGTGCATTACTTATGAAAAAAGTATTCATACTGCTATTAATTGAGTGCTAATTCTAAATTTTATTTCATTCTTATTTACAGAGAGTTTAACATCTTAGCTCGCATGCATAGGCTATAAATGTTTTCATTGTAAGGTTAGAATAACATCATTAGATACTGTAGAATTATTTATGACTATTTAACTCATGTCCAAATGGGAGTCAATGACCAATCACGTTTCAATGAATTGGTTTTACAACCAATGGCAGCCATGTTTCACCTCACTATTTGTCGAAATCTGTTTACCAAAATAAAGAAAGTTCCTCCTTTTTAATATTTTGAACAGGTCAGAGCATTATTTTGCAGTGACTGACTCTCCAACAAATACGTTGAATACGGATAACAAATAATGAACGGATTCCTTCGAACTACACATTTGATAATTGTGTATTCAATAATTGTGTTTTTAAATAATGATTTTACTGAGTTGTTTACTAAAACAATAAATTAATAACCTATAATATTGGTTATAATATACAGTTTGACGTGTTTATTTTTTATTTAGCAATAAATAATAAAATAAATTTGCAGTGAATAAACAAATGAAACATAACCACACGTTTCTGATTTGTTTTCAAACATCGCCATTTACATTAAATATATAAATATTTTAAAATACCGGTAACTATATTTAAATAATGATTGAGTAACAGCTTAATTTTATTCATTAAATAGTCCTAACAAATGCCACTCTTGATTTCGAAATCCTAGTGACTCGTGAATTTATCGATGATTTGGAAATCACTGGTGACATTACTTATGAAAAACCAACTCTTTCTATAACAATTAATTGAGAAAAGTAAGATAGAGTTCGTTATCCAGTAAAATAAGACCATTAAGAGAGAGGTTCAACCTAGAACAAAAATTTAAAAATCAAATTAACAGCAGCAATTTTATATTTTTAGCAACAAAACTCGATGTAAGCAATTGGAATAAAAAGAGAAAGGCATTATCCAAAAATCAGCGAAATCCGACCATTAAGATTGGGAGTATAGCTGAAAGCAGAAATTTAAAAATCGCTTCAGCGTCCGCCATTTTTGTTTTTCGCAACGAAATTCGACATTGTAACATTTGAATACGAAAAATAAAATTGAGTTCCTTAATAAGCAAAATCGGCCCTTTGTGAATAGGAGTCAACCTGAAATTTTAGTCGGAATATTCTGAACGCTCGCGCTCTAGCGGCCGCCTTTTTTATCGCAACAAAACTGGATACGTATGATTTAATTAACGAAATTATATTTTCCTAAACTAGCAAAATCGGAATGTAACATTTAATTAAGACATGAATGGTAGGCTATTCTATGCCACCGTGCCACAAGGAAATACACAATCGGACAACAAGTGACTACTAGCCAATGTGATAACACATGTTCCCGCGTCAATTGCCAACATGTCTTCTTCTTCTTCCTTCCAAGCATTAGGCCAAGGCCTGTTACGATCCTATAGAAAATTTTCCCTCCAGCGTTTCATAGGACGGCCCAGTGATCTTCGTCATCTTGGTATATAATTATAAACAGCTTTGGGGATCCGATTCGAACTCATTCTTTCTAGATGGTGTTTCCAATTTAGTTGGTACTGTTTAATATATTCCAAAATTGGCGTAGTCTTCAACTCTTTTAAGATATCGGTGTTCCTTTTCCGATCCCATCTGGTGTAACCCGCTGTTCTGCACATGAATCTCATTTCACAAGCCGTTATTTTGTTTTCATGTTGTCTTTTTAGTGTCCATGCTTCACTACCATTGGTCTAGCCAAAGTGTTATATAAACGTAATCTTGTGTTTTTTTGTACAAGGGATGGTTTCATAACTTGATTAATAATTCCCAAACTTTTATTATAACTAGTAATTTTTTCGGGGATATCCTTTTCATCCCAGATAGAGAGATAATATCCAAGATATTTAAATTGATTAGATCTCTCTAAAATTTTATTCCTCAGGGGTCCTTATCTGGGGGATATGTGGATGGCGACCACAAGGTGCCCAAACTGAGCAAAACATTTTTTCCCCACTTACTTGTGTTTTGCACTCTTTTAACTTTACTATCTAACCTCTCTTGGTTAAATCTTGTTTTTTCGACCCCGACGTTATTAGGGCATCCGATGGCTAGGGAGTCTTTCCTTTCTTCCATTTCTTCTCTCCTTTATTTTCTTTTCTTCTCCAGAAAAGCCTACAAGATGGCAGCCCCATCACTGGTCTTGCCTTCCTTTGGCCAGCAACCAATCGAAGGGACTATTATTATGCTTTCAAGACATGCTTTCAAGACTTGTACGAGAATTTCCCGGAAGGATCAAACTAATGCCAACATGTTTACTCCCATATAAGGGGATTCTATCCCAGGAGTCCACCTACGTAAGTGGGAAGTTAGGGCGATAAAATGGGCAAGCTATAATGAAAAAAAGTTGAGTTAATACATCAGATTAGTTTAGCGTCCACTTGTTTGCTAGCGGGTTTTTGTGATAAATAGACTACAGTGTCTGAGCAATGACTATTACATATTTTATATTGCAAATATGCTGATTTTAGGTTACTTTGAACTCAACTTCTCACTCTCTATCACTCACTGACATCAATAGGTAAATGAGCGTAACTAAATTAATTTGGTCAATAAGTTCCCATTAGGGAGCGCCCCAATCTCGGCACAGGGGAGGAGAGGGCTTAAGAGGAAAACCTATTTGGTGTAAGAGGAGGTCATTCAAAAATGTTGTATTGAATTTTTCAAACGAGTTCATATCCCCTTTTATTTTATTTTTTTAAATATTTTCAATTATAATAAAATGCTATTTTTAAATTCTTGGAAAATATTTTAAATAGATGAACATTCACAGTGAAAATAGAAAAGAGTAATTTTATAAATTTAATAATATTTCTTGATAATGTACATATTTTACGTTAATGCCATAAAAAAATACTTAGTTTATTATTGTGTCTTTTGGGAGCCATTATCTAATGACAATTACCATTGTAATAATAATAATAATAATAATAATAATAATAATAATAATAATAATAATAATAATAATAATAATAAATGTATCAATATTCATTAACATTTTCGTCATCCACTTTTTCTAGTTGTTCCTCATGTTTCCAAATTCACTTTTTAAGGTATTTTATAATTCTAACATATCATCATCATCATCATGAACAAATTCGTTTTAGGCCATGTGGCCTGTACGGTAAACCTAGCGAAGATGGTCTTGATCTTTCCACCGATGTTTTGGTCTTCCTTGGTCCCTATGTCCAGTTGGGGTATATTGGAATGCCAATTTTGGAAGTCTATTTCTTGCCATTCTTCTCAGATGATTTTTCCATTCTTGTTGGTATCTTTGGATATCTTCATTTAAACTTGCTACTCCAAGTTTTAATTCTAACATATAATATATATAATTCTAACATATAATTAATAATATTTTATATTCTCACGGTATTGTGTATTTAATCAGAGCACAATAGGATATGAGCTCAGAACTCATCTCATTTTCTAATAATAATAATATTGAAATCTCGTTCCATGGTAGATTCCAAAACAATTATTAGCTAGTGCTGCCAACGGTGGCTATTAGACGATTTAATTTGATGCTATTTGTAGTTCAGAAATTTTTGATAGATGGCAGTATGAACATGCACTGACTAGCGCTGCCCCTGACAATTCAATGATGAACTACTGCAGTAATTAATTTAAATTTCAAAATGTTGATCTTTACTAGACACCTTTCTTTAACATCTATTCTGACATATAGCGTCTATTTATCTCATTTATTTGTATTTTTATTTTAATGATATTATGAAAATGATGAAATGAGTCCTGGTAATAAAATTCCAAGCATTTGCCTTGACGACTAGAGGAAACTGGGAAATGCCTTCCGTTTGATCGGTACCGGGATTTGAACCCGGGACCTTCCGAATACTAATCCGAAGAGCTATTGCTTTGGGCCAATTCGATCGGTATGATCGTGCTCTACGGTGCTGATTGTACAATATTATAAAACTTAAATTTGCACGTGTTTGTGAATTCATTATGGATAAAATCTGATGAACTCAGTTGATTTTTGTCATTATGAATTAGAGTTATTTGATGAATTAGCGAACTATTTAATTGTTTTGAGGAGTTTTCTTTTTGAACTCATGAAACCTGAATCACCATATTAATTTTTAATTCTTATTTCAATCTTGTATTTTGACATGTCTTTCTTTATAAACATATATATATATATATATATATATATATATCATACCATATTAAGCTTGCATTGCTCAATGTTAAATATTTAATTATAACATCGATAAAGCGTCACTGCTATAAAGTAAAAATGTTCTCTTTAATTTGCTTACTTGTTATAGTCAGCTACTAGATGGCAGTGAAGACCGAGTTCTCGCGACATCTAGTAATAATGGGGAATATAATACATATATAAGAAAAATAAATGTTTGAATTGGATTCGCCTGGTGGTGTAATGTATATCACACTGAGGTACAGACTCAGAGATCCGGGTTCGAATCCCGTCCAGGCATTTATTTTTCTTATCATACCATATTAAGCTTGCATTGCTCAATGTTAAATATTTAATTATAACATCGATAAAGCGTCACTGCTATAAAGTAAAATATATCTCTTTAATTTGCTTACTTGTTTTAGTCAGCTACTAGATGGCAGTGAAGACCGAGTTCTCGCGACATCTAGTAATAATGGGGAATATAATACATATACTCGTATAAGAAAAATAAATGTTTGAATTGGATTCGCCTGGTGGTGTAATGGATATCACACTGAGGTACAGACTCGGAGATCTGGGTTCGAATCCCGTCCAGGCATTTATTTTTCTTATCATACCATATAATATATATATATATATATGTGACTTAAAAGATGAATATATTGATTGCTCTTTGCATCAAAATATGTTCACTTTATTTCTGAAATATATACAGAATCCCAACAAAAATTTCTTGTATAGGCCTATTTACTATTTCTGAAGATAATTTCTCAGGGAAACATTATCTTTGCATCTTCTCCCATTAACTAAAAAGACTGTTCATTGAATAGGTATACTGACATTTATTTCTAAAGAATTTTACAAAATTGACTTCTAAAGAGAGTTGTGAAGTGATTTATGTTTTTGAAGGAACAATAATTTTGATTTCTTTTTACTAGGGGCATTTGATAAGTAATGGCAACACTGTTATAATGTAATAAAAAATGTATTTAGATTACTTTTGACATTACAAACTTCATTTATAGGCTCCTGCTAAGTCAACTATATGTTGCCAAATCCTTGGAAGATGCACATTTCATCTGCAGCATCATTTCTCAATACCTCTCTCATCTAATGGATCTAGAGCTTTTTGGATATCAACTATTGATTGAAATTGAATATCTCATAGTGGTTCTTTGTTCTTTCTGAATAAATTATAGTCACAAGGGCTCATGTCTGGTGAATTTGGTGGATGTTCAAGTACTTCCCAATTCCACCTTCTAAACAAATTCTACTGAACATCATTTTAGGGCAGTATTACTTTCTTCTTCTTGTAAGCCCATGTTTCCCTTAACAGAGATTTAGGCGCTCTTCCCTTACAGGGAAGAATTTGAACCATATTAATTTAGTTACACTTGTTTTCGTATAGATGTCATTTAAGTGGCCCGTGGTCAGCGTTCCGCCTCATACTGACATCTAGGAAACCAAGATAGTACTAGGACAGGAAAATTCGGTAAATTTTGCTTAAAGGCCTTTTCATTCAGGCTTAAGGATCTTTTACGAGCCTGAATATCTGCAGACTTGGGACCCAAGGCTTAAAGTCCCTCCCGGAGGACTTGCTCCTTGGATTTTTCCATCCTAAAAAAATCCATCAACCACGGCCGGGTTTGAACCTGCGACCTTCGGGATCAGAGGCAAGGAGCATAACCACTAGTCCACTGCAGCTGACGTATTACTTCCTAAATGTAAGAAAGAGTGAATGCATTTACAAAACATTGCTACTTCGAGACTTTCAATATTACAGATTTATAAACAAAGACAGCTCAACAACATACTACGGTACAAGATTATAATTGTCAACACTAGGATCACTGATTTACAACAGCGTTGCCGTTACTTATCGAATGCTCTAGTATTTCAAAGCACTAGTTATTCATTAATTTATTTAATAATTCTAAAAATACAGTATATAATTATGTATTACTTTGGTTGTGCTAAAATAAAAATTATAATAAAATTGTATTTTCAATAATAGAAACTTAATTTTTTTATGAACAGCATAATACAGAATATTTTGTCATATGGAAGTGAAACTTGGTCTTTGACGGAATTACAAAAGAATAAAATTAGAACAGTTGAATTTTATTATTTTAGAAGAAGCCTCCAAAAAACAAGACAGGACAAAATAAGAAATGAATTCCTTTGGAGAGAAATGAATGTCACCACATCTGTTGTTAAGAGAATTGAAAACCGATTCCGATTGAGGGTCTTTCCACTTTTCAGCGGTTGCCCTTTTACCAGCCGGCTGCTGGCCCTTCACATCCACATGTGTCAATCACAGAGGTAGATGATCAACAGCCAGTGTAGGGGTGACATGTGGTTAGCATGTCGAGTCCCCCAGCCGTTATAGCTGGTTCCTCAACCTGGAGAAGCTACTTATTGTAGCTACCCAATTGCCTCACGATGCTGGGTGGGCACCGGTCCCATACTGGCCGAAATACCATGAGAAAATTTCTTCCCCCATGGAGACTCGAACCAGCGCAAGTCCCGTAGCTCTGCGCCAAGGCTTCCTACCTTAACCGCTCGGCTACGGCGCGGGACGGTTGAAAACCAAACACTTAAATGGTATGGCCATGTACAAAGAATCGAAAATGAAAGATGACCAAAAAATATATACCAATGGTCACCCCCTGGCAGACAAAGATGGAAATGGAAAACCTACGTCAGAACTATAATGGATGATAGGAGTTTGGAAGAGGGAGATTGGAATGATAGAGATAAATGGAAACTGAAGACGGCAAACCTATAAGTGGGGGAAAGCCGAAGAAGAAAAAGAAGACTTTTTTTAT
The DNA here is from genome assembly GCA_030220185.1 of Diploptera punctata. Taxonomy (NCBI): domain Eukaryota; kingdom Metazoa; phylum Arthropoda; class Insecta; order Blattodea; family Blaberidae; genus Diploptera; species Diploptera punctata. The sequence continues at coordinate 425,676 of JASPKZ010007620.1, forward strand.
GCAGAAGTATATTTCAGCACAAACTCTGGTATCTAGAATAAAATTGTGGGTTATAGCTGATAAGATCTTAAAATTTTGATAGGAATTTTAGATTTAACTTTTACAGGAATTAATCACTATGAGGTTTAATTTATGGTAAAATCAAATGTTTCCTACCTCTCCTCATACAAATCTTCTAAGTAGATCACGATTTTGAGACCATAACGGTCTCATCTTCAGTACTATTTTGGCGACTGATGTTATGTCTGCTGGAAGAAACTCTTCAACAGAGGGAAGAAGAAGAGTTTCTTCCGATCAACATAACATCAGTCGCAAAAATAGTACTGAAGATGAGACTGTTACGGTCTCAAAATCGCGATCTACTTAGAAGAGTTGTATGAGGAGAGGTAGGAAACATTTGATTTTACCAGTAATTTTAGAGTTAACTTCTTCTTCTTCTTCCTTTCCAGGATTAGGTCAATGCGACCTGCTCCGGTCTCAAGTCCATCGTTTCCTTTGCCGTCCCAAAGATCTTTTTCCATGTGGTTTGTAGGTGGGTAATCTTGTATTGTCCATTCTGTCTAAATGTTCTTTCCATTGGTATTTGTGCTCTTCTAGTTTATCGACTATTGAAAATATCTCTAGTTCATTTCTTATTGATTCATTGTGTAATCTATCCATGCGTGTACATCCTTTTATGGATCTTAAAAATTTCATTTCAGTGGCTTGAATGTGTGAGATATCTTTTTTTGTAAGTACCCAAGATTCAGATCCATACAAAAGCTAAATATGTGGGTAAATTGAATTCTCATCTCTTTTCTGTTATCTGTCTCATAGTGAATATATTGTCAGAGCAGAACCTTCCTTGTCTAAAACCGTTCTGTTCTTCTAAAACTTTAATTAAATTCATCCTACTATTCATCAGTAATATTGACTTAGGAACTCGATGGATCAAATGCCAATCGATTGATTCCATCCAATATCAATCAGGAATTAAATGACGACTTGTTGAATTTAAGAAGTATTCCATCTTTATTTTTATGAACTTTTGTTGAATTAATCAATGGATTTATCAATACTTAAGAACATACCCTTTGGAATTATCTTGAATGAATTGATTGTAAGTACATTTCAAAATGTAAAAATCATGATGTATTAAGAGCATAACAAAATACATTATAAAAGAGATGAACATCTCTTCAGGTGGGAGTTCAAAGTAAACTTCCAACTTTGATGTACCAACAATTTTTCTCTTACTGCTGATAAAATTATACATTAATGCAAAGTATAATTTATAAAAATATAAAACAATGTATGGATACATAGGAATAATAATTATAAATAGGAAATGAGATTCACAAAGAAATTAAACATAGGCTCAATTCTGAAAATGCATGCTATTATGCATTACACGGACTCTTGTCATCCCAATTCCTCTCAAAAAACATTAAAATGAAAATATATAAAACTGTTATTCTCCCAGTTATATAATCAAGATTTTTAAAATATGTTACGAAACTCTGTTGAAGTCACTGTGTTAAAGTTTTTAGAAATGTAAAACATTACCTGAGATCTCAGTGGTCCTTAATAATTTGCAGTATTGTTTTATAGGAGGCCTTTCGATAACTTGAGTATCATTTTCTGCTTTCAGTTTGATACTGACTGTTGCTGGTAATTATTTTGTACAGAGGGTTCATCTTACTGGGTATGTTCTCATTTAACAGGTATTAAAGGAAACCACAAACAAACACCTGTCTAAACCCAACTTTAATCAAATATGTACATTCCTAATTGTAGTATATTTTGTCCATCTCTGTAAACTACATATACATGCAAAATTTCATCTTAATATCTTGAAAACTTTGGGAGTTATCAGGGAAACCTTATTGAAAAAATTAAGTTAAGGAAAATAAGCAACAAACTTACCGAAGATGTAGGAAACTTCTAAAATTAAAGGACTCACTCAAGTGACAGCATTGCACATTTTTAAACATAACCCGAAAAGTAATAGATTAGATTAGATTTATTTAGCCTGGTGGAGTTAAGGCCATGTGGCTTTCTCTTCCACTCACCAGGACAAACATATATTACATCAGAATATAACAATCTCAATTAACTCTAATATTAAATACTAAATAAAAATTTGATCAAAAAGATAATATCTATTATATTACAATCTATAATGCAACCAGTTAATGATAGTTAAAATTAAGACTAAAACTAATAATAAATGTATGCAAGCATTGTCCCTGTCTAATGTATGTAAAAAACAAAGAAAAATAATGAGATATAGGAAACTAATTTTATGATTATACAATATTTAAAACAAAACAAATGAAAATATTTGTTATTCTTAATATTATTTTCATAAATAATTTAATTTGCTAATTGTTAAAAGAATACTATCAGTGAGGTGTATAAGTTAGTTTGTTATTAAATAATTCTTTAGTTTGTTTTTGAAGGATGTTATAGTCTGACAGTCTCTGACATAGGGCGGAAGAGAATTCCATGTTTTGGTAAGTGAGACCATAAAAGATAATGAATAATATACAGTGTAATGAGGAGGGATATAAAGGACAATGTGCAGATGGAATCGAGTGTCAAGAGTATGTGTGTCGGATAGTCTGATGAAGCGGCGTGATAAAATCAATGAAAATTTTTTTACTAATTTAAACATGAAGTTTCAATCTATATGAAAAAATAAATTGAAAAATTACTTTTTTTTTACCCTCAAATGTGTAGATCCCCCTTAAAGAAACTGGCCTGGACAATAACCTAGTGTCCAATCCCTACCTTCTGCTGGTGCAGTTGTTACCATGTTGTTTAGGCAATATGAACCAACAAGGATGGGCTACTCATCAAATAGCACTGGTCAGCTTGATGAATTTTTGTCAGACTGATTCTTTTTTTTTCTTCTGTATGTCTCCCTTCCTTATCATCTTTCGTGTCTTTCCTCTCTTGGTTAACTCTTGTTTTTTTTTTACTCCAATGGTATTAGAACATTCTAGGCATAGATATTTTCCAACTTTCTCTTCTCTATATCTATCTTTTCTTTAAAACTACTCGTAGCAATATCAGGGTACTCACCTTGATGGGACGAGAGGATTTAAGTTGTTACCAAATTTTAATAAATGCCCACATAAGCTGCAAATGCACCAATGCAGCCCCATTGCAATAAATACATGGTATGGAGTCTTCTTTCTCTAAAATAGATACACCTGAGAAATAAGAAGGGAACCAACCAAGAAGTATTTTTTTTGTTATGCAATGTAGCGCTAGTTGGTTGAGATATGTAGAAAAGCTATTCTAAGTACGGTATTTATGCAGTAACCAATGAGAGAGAGAGAGAGAGAAATGCATTCATAAACTACTATTGGGCCAAATTGGTTACAGATGAAAAGGTAAGAAATGTGCACAAGGATAGAAACAGATGGTGGCTGTTGTATAAATCTCAAGTCTCTAATGGAAAACATGAAGGTATACAAAGATTAGAAATAAAAGAAAGACTAATTAATATACATTTAAAAAAAGTTTATTTTCAAATAAAGTATACATAAAATAAATCCATGGCACAACATTTGTGATACAGTGAACTATTAGTATATTGTAAATGGAACAGTAAGAAATTGTAAGAAATTATCATACAATTTTTCTTAATATGTCACTGCATTAACTGCCCGATTTTCTTGTCAATTCAGGTACACATATAATGTGTTATCAACCATAGAGTTGTCACAAAAATTCAACACTCTCTTTTTTTTCAAATATTAGAGAGGTAATGTCCAATTCTTTGTTGTATTATAGATACAATAAGTATAATAGTTTTGCTTTATGTAGCATAAAATGCCATGTTATCTTTTGAACTCAGTTACACATAACAACGTATTATAATGTTTTATTTATCATAGTGGTATTAAAAAACACAAGTCATTTGTTTTTAAGTAAGAGAGATAATCCATTTCTTTGTTATGATATCATTTTTGGGTTAAGATAGTTCACATGTGGCTAAATTAAAAGTTTGCTTTGTAGTACTATTTTTTTAATGTACAATGCCATTGTCCGTTAGTGGACTGAACATTATGAAGAAATAAAAAATTTTCTAAAACTAGCACATAATACAAAATTATTAAGAGATAATAGTTTTCTGTCTTCATAGCCAAACAAAATTATCAATTTTATCTCCAAATATAATATGTCCTTCAATGATAAGTATTGAATTAATAATAAAAACATTGAAAGAAGCCCAACTGGCTTTATAAAGTAGTGTTTAAATTCCCAATAAATGATTTCTTAAATATGAAGCAGCATTTGCATAATCGAGCCACATAGCATTCGACAGTCGGGGATTAACAATGTATAAGAAAAAAATTTGTATTTCGATTGGAGTGCTCAGGTAGTTCAGTGGTAGAGCATTGGCCTAGAAAGCAAAGGTCCTGGGTTCAAACCCTGGTCTGAACGTTTAATTTTTCTTTTCAAGTATAATTTATCCTTGAGTGAGAAGTATTAAATTAATAATAAAAACATCAAAATTATCAATTTTCAAATTTCCAAACTCTAACTCTGCAAAAAATAGAGCATCAATGCTTGGGTATTAAAAGTTTTAGCTTTCTTTTAGTAATTTTTGTATTGGATTTAAATTTTACATTAAACAAAGGTTTATGAGATTTTGTGCTTTAAAAAATACTACAGTTGCTACCCAAGAAATAAGTCTTGAAAAATCAGTGGAATAATCTTTCTTTTATTTAGATATTGACTCATTCCTTTCATATGTATTGGAATGTCACTACATGTTTCATATAAAAGAATTAAAATATAACTCTTTATAAGAATCCTGATATCTTTACAGCATTGATTTAACAAAAAAATAGGGTAATTTCTTTTACGGTCCGTACTTGGGTCATTCCATATCACGTGATCCAACTGAAGAATTTAAAAAAAAATTCAATTATAGTCTGACCAACAGATCTGTGTCCCCATAAGATATACAAACTAAACACTAATTCTTTTTATGCATTGGTAAATCATTTCCTTCCTTGCATTCCTATCTGTCTCTTTTCTTTTGCCCTTCCCACTACTCTTCTTGGGGGACATATTACTTGCACTTGCAGTCCAGTGTTGTCAACTCAACATGAACACGGTAGTTCAGAGTGGTGAAAGAAATATTACTAAGCAAATACTAAAAGTCAATCAGCATCGTTAGACCTACTTAAAAATGAAGAAGTAATAATTAACCTTACATTATTCAGTATTCAAGATCTATGAAACTGTTTGGGGTTAAGTTTGGCAACATCCCTACTCGGAAAGTTATCCTGGCTGCTTTTTGATGTGGTGGGAGGGAAGTGTGTGGAATGCGAGTACAGGTGTTAATTTTTCTAAGAACGACTGCAGCGCTGAAGGGGTACAAATCCTTTTATCCGATAATACTATTGTATAACATCATTAAAAAATCATTAAGGAAATTGAAACTTGAGCTTGTTTTAATAACAATACTTTCCTGTTGACATAAAATGTTATTAAATTAGTTTTTCCATGAGAGATTTTTACTTCAAAATAGCCCAGTGTTGTTATTTCATCTTATTTAAAACAAAATCAATTTTTGATGATATCACAGGGAAACAGTTCCCTGTGAACGTTAAATAAACAGTTTCATGTTGGTAGTTCCTTATTTCCTATTATTTAAACAAACATTTTGTTGTTTTTGTTACAAAATCAATCCCCGCTGATAATCCCAAGGAAATAGTTGTGAACGTGATACAGCATTGAGAATGTCACAAATGCAGTGAAGAAACTCGAGTCTGCGATGGAGTTAAGAAGTATGAGGTGAGTCAAAAACAATTCAACATAAATTAAAATGATACTTTATTACTGCTACTATTATACTCACAAGGAAGGATATTAAAATACTTGCAGGAATAAAAGCAAAAATCTTAGCTCTTTTAATAATACAGCTCTTAAGATAACCGTCCATTGAGGAATAAAGTTACTAGACTGGATCTCACCAAATTTGCAATGAATTTTGGATAATCTATAGAATATTGGCAGGTATTTCTAATTTTAGTTTTAAAAAAAAGATGTTAAATTTAGTAAGATATATGGTTAAATTAAGATTAAATTATGGAATGCAGGCTTTCACAGCCGGTAATCTTATTGTTAAAAGATTCTGGACTATATGGCCATGGTCTATAGCTGGTATTTCTTCCAGACGTTTCTCCCTCAAATGCGGAGGGCATCTTCAGTGGCGAATACTTCTAGACGATGTTACCTTGTAGTAGACTCGGCTAGTCTACTACAAGGTAACATCGCCTAGAAGCACTCGCCACTGAAGATGCTCTCCGCTGTTGAGGAAGAAACGTCTGGAAGATATACCAGCTATAGACCATGCCACATAGCCTGGAATCTTTTAACAATAAGATTAAATTAATTTGCTTCATACCTCACCTTATATCCAGTCTTCTAAGTAGACCGTGGTTTCAAAGCCTTGGTGGCTTCATCTTCTACCTCATACCCAATCTTCTAAGTGGACTGGATATGAGGTGAGCATTTTAATTTAATTTTAAATTAAACCTCATAGTGATTTTTTCCTATAAAACTTAAATTCAAGATATATGGTACTAATGCATATTTAATATTTACAGTATTACAAAACCTGTACCTGACATATTTTCTGAAACCAATATTTTTATGTTGGTATGTAGGTCTAACAGCTGCAAGAAAGGATCCCGTAACACAATGGAATGACCCACTTATAATCCAATTCAATTATTAATTTCTTATTGTTACCTCATAATGTCTTTCCCACTGGGGAAAGCCCACTGATATAAGCTAAAATGAGGTGATGTTACACAGAGTGTATCAAACATTTAGGTTCAAAAATATACAGATGGTAAATAGCAGTAAACAGAGTACTGTGAGACTGGGAACCAATGATTGGAAATGCAGAATTCAGATGCCATGAGATCTTCAACATATGAAAGACTATGCTGTTTCAGCCTCAAAGAGCTGTTTACACATCAGGCATCTGTTAACTTGTCCATGAAATTTATATTCCAAATGATGTTTGGTACGGAGCACTTGTCAATTACCCATAAATTACATGCTTTTGGGGGGTTTTGCATTAATTTTTTTAGTGGAATATGCGAGAATTTTGTTTATGAGAATACTTTTTTGTGTAATTTTCCTCGGGTGCGATGTATCTTCCTTATTATTTTATTTTGGAGATTATTGAGGAAGCAACAATTATATGTATATCATCTACTGTGGGTGAAAACAATGTGAGCACATTATTTTGATAATCAATTGAGTTGGTGTTTACTTGATGAAAATCCATACTTATTAATTAAATAAAAATAAAACATAGTTTTATTTGATTTTCATATTTATTATATAATTCAGTGACAGTTGTTTTGGTACACTGTACCTTCTTCAGACATGTTAACAAATTATGAATTGTGTTATTACATATGAGAGCATATAACAGAAATTTAGAATATTCAAAATATGCTAACCACCTATTCCAATTTAATCATTGTTTCGATCAAAATTTTGAAATTTTGCATGTTTGTGATAAGGGTAAGAAGTTGGATCTTTTGGAGGCTGTAGAGATAAATAAATTGAAGAGTAGTAACAGACTGTTAAATTCTCAACTTGATCTGAATGAATCCCCTTTGTTAAATTTAAAAAAATATTGTTGTATTGTTGCTTAGATCAGTTGATATGTAATAACACAATTCATAATTTGTTAACATGTCTGAAGAAGGTACAGTGTACCGAAACAGCTGTCACTGAATTATATAATAAATATGAAAATCAAATAAAACTACGTTTTATCTTTATTTAATTAATACATTATTTTGAATCTAATTTATCCAGTGGTATGGTGTAGTACTACAACATTATTTGTTCACAAATGGGAAGTTTGAGATCTTATGATGCCTTTTAACCTCGGTTCCTTACCTTAAAATATTCACAAGGAAACTGTCAACATATTGAAACGTACCTTGAAATTTCTTCCGGAGAAGTGTTGTGTTGTACAAAGGTCATGTTCAACAAATTATGTGCCATGATGATCTTGAAGATTTTCGGGCTGTAGGCCATGGTTGTGAGGCTTGTAGTTCCCCGACGTTTTGCCAGAGACTGCATCTGGCACCCTTGAGGATGCCAGATGCAGCCTCTGGCGAAACGTCAGGGAACTACAAGCCTCACGACCACAGCCTACAGCCCGAAAATCTTCAAGATCATCATAGCAACTCCGGCCATGAAAGTCTACATGAATAAATTATGTGCAATTTTTAACTGAAAGGCACTAAACTTCACACCGTGCTTAACTCATGCAGGGGTGTACATTTGCTCCGTACAGTGGCTGGCTTCAGGCTTCAAATTATGTACCTTCCAGTTAAAAATGGCAGATTTTTTTTTGACACGGCCTTAGTACATAACAACGCTTCTCTGGAAGAAATTTTAAGATAGGTTTCGGCATGCAATGGTTGACAGTTCCCTTGTCAGTTATAGCTTTCTACCTTCTGTATCATTATGAAGCTAAAGATTAGAAGAACTTGCATACTGCACTGTTTGGATGATAAATTAATTACTACATGTTAAAAATGTATGTTTTTAATGTAAAATATAAAGTTATATACTGTTTAAGTCATTTATATTTTCCATTTATTAGGATTTTACACTTTTATTCAACTTTCTTTTTTAAGTTAAAGGAAATTGTATGAGAAATCTTCTGATAAAAATCAGAAAGCTGTAATTAAAAAACCAACCTTAATACATCATACTTTAACACTTTTATGTAAATTTATGATTTTTTTCACTTCATATGTTTTCCCCATGAATTTATGGCTAATGTTATACATCATGTGAAGTAGATAATAATATAATAAGGTAAAAACTTAAAACATGTACCTTTTTGACAGGCGCCGTCGTTCTCAACTATGTTAAAATATTATCTGGAGGTCTTTTGGAAGTTAACTTCCATCATCAACAGGATGAGCTTCTGCTGCTAGTTGTTGTTGTTCATGACGATGTAGTCTCCAAGCAACTACAGTTGCTGCTACAGACACTTGGAGTCTACATCGTCATAAACAACAGCAACAACAACTAGTAGCAGTAGCTGATGATGGAAGTTAACTTCCAAAAGGCCTCCAGATAATATTTTAAATATAATATTCTAACATAGTTGAGGACAATGGCACCTGGCAAAAAGGTACATATTTTAAGTTTTTATCTTAAGACTATTCAACTCAACGGAATATGATATGAATTTTATTAGTATTGAGATAATAATATGCATTGTGTAAAATGTATAGTTTTTAGGCAGCTTAATAGAAGTTATTAAAAACCTGGGATTACTCTGTGGCTGGTAAATGTTATTAAGAAATCATAATACAAATTTGTTCTCTCATTCTTTAACTTTAAGAACTGTTTACATTAAATGTAACATTTTTTATTAGTCCTCCTGTTTTATTTCCTACATATTTAGGAAGTTGTACTTTCAATATTGATTGTGGAATATTTAGTTTTTCTGTCGAATCAGGACTTACATGCTTAGAAGCTTCCTCTTTTCTTATAACTTTTTCCAGTTTTTGAGTACAAGTAGTTTCTTTCTGCAAGATGCAATTATTATTCTTTCGTTTGGGTTCAAATAAAATTGTATCACAGCTTGAAATATCAATTTCTGGTTTCTTTTCAATATCCATATTTCTCTCAGTTAAGGATTCAGATTCTTTCTTTGTATAATTTTGATTGTTGAATTTCTCTAAGTTAGCTGTGCTTAAAATATTCTGAGTATTTGTTCCTGAATTATGTTCCTTGGATTTTATTCCAGATTTTGTTTTCCCTGGATTATCATATGTTTCTTCTTCAACCTCGATTTGATTGTTGTTCTGAAAAATGTTCTGCATTTTATAAAAAGTATTTTCCCACAATCTCTTACTTCGTCTTGTAGGTGATAAATTTTTAGTATAATTAAATCGGTCACACGGTTTTTTTGGTGTGCTTGCATCCTTTTTACTAAATGTTGTTTTCTCTTGAGTTTTTCCTCTCTTTCTAGGAATAATTGGTGATAAATTAACCGTATCATCTTCAAGTGCTGACTGATATTCATAAGCTTCTGTTTCTGGAGTACTGGTGCGAACTTCATGACTGTTGTCATCATCAACTTGTTGCAGTGTCATTTTTACTGTTCTCTTGTTACCTTCATCATTTAATAAAAATAATCTTACAATTAAATCTTTGTCAATCATCTTTGATTCAGTTACTGTCCATCCTGATAGATTCATGCTTAAATTGTAGTTATTTTTCAGAAATGTACTTACTGTTTTTGTCATGTCACACATTTCTTCATTGCCATGATCTGTTTCTTTTTGCAATTCTGAGTTACTTTCTGGAGACTCTTCTAGTGTCGTAGTAGAAGTGTCTACTGAATCAGTCTGAGTATTTGTAACACTTTCTACATTATTTTCAGATGTAATCATTTCATTTTCATTACTAACAGGCAAAGTGACATTGGTTTCAGGTGCATTTATGCTCTTATCACAATTAATGGTATTATTCTCCACTGAATTGGTTGTTTGTGTTGCATTTATAGTACCTGATAAAGTAGAGCTATGCCCTTTATCCAGGGTCTGCACTGAATTCTTAAAAGATGCCGGTAACATATTTGAGGGTGTAATCTTAAGAGTTACCGGAGTTATTACCAGTTGAGGCACCTGATCTCTAGTTAAATTCAGCTGATACAGTTGTTCTGGTCGAAGGAATTGACTTACTATTTCATAGGCATTAGAGCCTTGATTTGAGTTTGAAGTACTTTGTACAGCGGCTGTGTTCATCACATTAACTCTCTGACTACATGCTTGATTTTGTGAAAGAACTGAATTATTTTGTAGATTTATTTGATGTAATGGTGGTGGAGGAATATTTGGAATTGCATGTTGGTAAGATTCTTGAATTAAGGGTGGTCTTGTAACTGCGCATGTCTTATTAAGGGTGGTGGCGGAGGAAGTAATTGTGGAAGGCGATATATTGGCTGGTAGCATAACTGCTGGAATGGAAATGGCTGTAGGAAGGGAAGGACTTGTTGCTGTTGCATGTTGTAGTTTTGTGGGTGGTTGGCTTGTTGTATCGGATGTGAACAATTACTCTCTTGAGATTGTGGCTGTGGTGCTGTGAAATTACCATTGTGTGCCATTATAATATACTATCACGTAGAATCTGTAATATAACAATTTTAACACAATTAGTATATTTCAAAGTAATTTGTGATTAAATTAAATATTTCATACCTCTCCTCATATCCAGTCTTCTAAGTAGATTGCGGTTACAAATCCTTGGTGGATTCATCTTCAGTAGCCTCTCTTTGACTGATGTTATGTCGATCAGAAGAACTACTTCTTTTTCCTTCCATTATGGACCGATAAACCTTTGGATCCAATCAGAATCCGCAGGAATTTTGAAGTTCATAAGTTTTCTTTGTTTTTTTAAATATGGATTTTTTTTCCCCAAACTGCGAGTTATTTTTGTTTTTCTATTTGTTTAATTAGACTGGCTTTTGATTCAAGTATATGTTTTTTTCAGACAAAGCATGAACAGCTATTGCTGACTTTTCCACTCAACCATTTTTGACATTTCTAAGATGTTCTTTCACCCTTGTTTTCAAATTTATTTTTGTTTTTCCTATGTAAATTTTGTCACAATCCCTGCATTTGATCTGATAAATTCCTGATTTGGTTTCTCCTACAATTTTTTTATATTTTTATTGGTTTTAATTATCCTATTTAGGTTCGAAATTCCTGCGGATTCTGATTAGATTCGGTGGTTTATCAGTCCACCAACAGAGGGAAGAAGAAGTAGTTCTTCTGATCGACATAACATCAGTCAAAGAGAGGGAACTAAAGATGAATCCGCCAGGGATTTGAAACTGCGGTCTGCTTAGAATACTTGATATGAGGAGAGGTGTGAAGCATTTAATTTAATTTTAAATTAAACCTCATAGTGATTTCTTCTTATAAAAATTAAAAGTAATTTTTTTTAATCCCAATGGCATATAGTAAACATCAATAATGTGAAATGTCAAGTATTTTAAGTAAATGACATTCAGACTAGCCTTTTGTGGAAAATCCCCAATACGAAGCAAAATTTGTTTAAATAACAACATTTTAGAGAGAGTTAATGAGTTTACTTATTTAGGATATAAACTCTCTTTTGTTGAAAATTTGGATTTATCAGAGAAAATTGTGAAATTCAACAAATCAATGGGAATCATTAATAGAGTTTTAAAACCTTCATTAGTGCAAAAATCAACTCGTACTAGTCTTTATCAAATAATGGCTCGACCAGTCCTATGTTATGGGAGTGAAGCGTGGACTATATGGACGAGAGATGAAAGCAGACTAACAGCTTGTGAGATGAAATTTATGCGCTGAACAGCTGGCTACACCAAATGGGATCGAAAGAAAAATGTAGAAATCCTTTAAGAACTTAATGTGTCACCAATACTGGACTACATCTCCAGATATCAGCTAAACTGGAAGGAACATGTCTCAAGAATGGTTAGATCCAGAATCCCCAAGGCAATAATGAACTACTGTCCAAATGGGAAATCGTCACTTGGTCGACCTATGAAAAGATGGCACGAAAACCGCTTTCTCAGGCTGTAACAGTTCTTATAGGACTAATACCTGGCAGGATGATGATGATGACATTCAGACTAGTTATCTATTGACACGATAGTTAACTAGAGAGAATATTATTATTTTGTATCCAAGGGGATTTGAATCTCAGATCTTTAACTTTACATCTATACAGATGTACTACAAGTTATTTAGGATATTCTTCTCCTTCTTCTTCCAGCTCTACAGCCCTTTACGAGCCCTGGCTGCTGTTAGGACACTCCTCGGCTAATGTTCCAAACAATTTCTCAACAAGTAATTTTTTTACGAGAATGGGGTTGTCAGCCACGTGTCTCAACCCCCAACCTGGAGGACCAGATGATTTTTCTGGGGTTTCTTCCCATAACCTTTAGAAAGCCAATTCCCATCCTGCAAGGCAGCAGCTCCCTAACTTTGAGGTAGTCTCATCTGCCTTCTTCGCCATTGAGAGCAAACTCTTCATCTGGCTACAAAGCCATTGCACATCCTCTTCTGGAGTGCTTCTTAGTCTGACCTTTCTCCTTTGACCTGTCCGGCAAGGGTGACCCTACCAGTAGCTATCTACACCGGCATAGCTCTCAGGGTCATCAAGGTATTCAAACCTCAACACCAACTATGAGATCAAGCACTCCCTAAGTGGAGTATTTAGGGTATATTATAGTGTAAAACAAACTCCATGGTGTGACAGGTCAAGAAGGCCCTTGGCCTACCACGCTGCTGGCCTCATATCTACACGTGTTAATAACACAGTTGATTATTTTAACAAGCAATTTAACATAAATTCTATTTTTCCCATTGACAAGTGTTAATTCTATACTTTCCTCAAGCCTAATTTTAATCCTTAGTCGAAGACATAAATAACAACCACATACAATAATAATTCTATAAATATTATGTGCTGTACTATATAAATCTACATTAATTTTATACAGAGTGGCATAAAAAGAGATCATTTAACTATTTGAGAGATGAAAGAGGAGGAAAAGATGAACAACTTGTTTATATACCAAAACGAATGAACATTGACCATTTTCCCATTAGGGATGTTGTTGTTGCCAATGCTTAACCCATTCGCTTCAGGTTTAAATGCTCAATGCATTTCCCCAGAAACCGGATTTAAGTTACCATAAATTATATTGTCAATTTACAGACATTGAAAACAAGCAAAAGATAATGGTACTTGAGATCAGAATAGGCATGAAGGCCAAAATACATTCCCCTACTACTCATAAATGTTAACAAAAGATTATCCCGACAAGAGATGTACAAAATATTGCAAAATACATAACAGCAGAGTTAAGCGAGTGTACCTCGTCTTCTGAGTTGAAGGCCATTTAACTGCTGGCGAGTCTACCTCATCTTTTGAGGTGAATGGGTTAAGAAGCTTGGACTTCCTCCATTCTCCTACGGGCGTCCCAATAGTAACATGTGAGCTGAGATGGTAGGTCAGCATCAATCTTCTTAATTGCTGGACATTTCAACAATTATTCTTCATTCATGATGGAAGCATCATCTTTACAAAGGGTACAGTGGTGAGGGATATATATTGATTCTATGAAGATGAGAGGCCAGATAGTCATTGCCCGTTAATAATCTGAAAAGCACCACTGACTTGCTCCTAGATAATTCAGGAATGAAAGGTTTGTCCTCCAGTAGTATTTTCCAGGCTTAATTTGAGCTTTCCATTAGGAATGTAAGTAATGTGAACTGGTTAGGGAACTGGAAGCACATGAATTCTGTAACATTGGGATTTAGATTGACTTGTTTGTGAAATATTACCACAGCTCCTGGAAAATCTACTAGCAGTCAGACAACAGCTATGTTTTCAACAGAGGTCCCCTGCATATAATGGAATATTATTGTCAGGAAATGCACTGATGAATTATTTATTCCACAATTTGACTCCTATGAATTTCTTTCTATGGGTTGGGGAGGAGGTGCACCATTTGTATTTAAGTCAATGTCTTTGGGTGAAACATGGCAATTCTGTGTGCACAGTGCTATGACTCACCCTAGTTGCATGCATTTCAGTTAATTAAAAGAAAAGTTGAACTGTACTTTATTTACAGATAAACCAGATCATTGTATCTTCTTCAGAAAATCAATTATAAAAGTAGTGCATAAAATATGGCATGTATTGGAATCCAATATAAAAGCAAAAATTGTAATATGTTCAAAAATAAATGAAAAAGTGAGAGATTTCAATTATTTGGAAATATAGTATCATACTTACAAAATATATTAAGTTATCGGGCAAAAATCTACAAAAAGTGAAAAAATTTAGATATTTAGGAATGGTGATAAATGTAAATGGGAAAATACAGACTGAAATCAGTAAAGAATAGAGAAAAGTTTAAAAGTCTATAATTTAACTAAACAATTAATCTGGAATAAAGATATACCCACCAAGAGTAAAATGACAATGTATAAAACTTATTTCAAACCAGTACTAACATATGCAACTGAGACTTGGACATATACGAAGAAGGACTTGAGCAGAATCCAAGCTACAGAAATGAAATTCTTACGTGGAATGCTACATAAAACAAGGAAAGATAGAATAAAGAATGACAAAATCAGGGAGACATTAAGTGTAGAAAATTTAACAACAGACATAGAAAAAAAGTAGACTAAAATGGCTTGGGCATTTAAAAAGAATAGAAAAGGAAAGACTACCACGTTAAATCTCAAGATGCAAGGAAAAGATCACGAGGTAGATCATGAGAAAGATGGATTAACCAAGTCTACAAGAGAGAGGATAAGACTGGGAAGAACTAAGAAGAAGCAAAGCATGGGAAAATAGAGATGGTTGGAGGCATATTTGGAATCGACCTTCGGAAAGGTGGACACAATAAGAGGATGATGATGACTTACCAAGTACAGATATGAAAAGAATAACAGATTTATGGCTCAATAAAAAGAAATATAAAAAAAAACTAGACTAGTTTTATGGTCTTGTGGTCAGAGTTTGTAACTACAGTTCAAGAGGCCCTGGATTTGATTCCCTCAAACCATAGGAATTTTTCCATAAAAATTACTGTGATCTCCCATGGTCTGGAATTTAGATTAAGTTTAGGTTTAAGGACTCTCCTGGTGTTTCGATATAATTTATCACATATCATTGGGGTAATGTAACTCTGTCTTCCAGATGGCCCAACCTCAGAAATGTTTACAATTCTGCCAATGCAAGGAGAGAAAGCCAGAAATGTTGTAAAAGACAACCTGGTTGCATTGGACAAAAATATCACAAAAGAACCCCAATTAAAATTTTATAAAAGAATAATTCCTTGGTAAATCAACACACTTCTATATCATTTTCAATCCGAACCTATTCGATTTTAATGACATTTTTGTAACATGATGTCCATGGAAAGAGAAGTAAAAAATGAAAAATATCAAAATATTTTTAGATTTATCAGTCATTCAAAATATGAAGAAACAGTAAAATTTGACATGCAAGGTGTTAGAAAAATGTTTATAGTTATTCAATAACTAAAGTTTAAAAAATAAACTAGTGTTACCTTAAAGCTTAAGAATGGATCTTCGATTCTCTGTAGTTGTTCAAGGTCACAGCATATAATATTTAACCTTGAAATATTAAAAAAATCAAATTAAAAAATTTGAAGAAAAAAAAAAGACTGTTTATCTATATAGCTTTTAAATAACCTGTAGGTTTCATTTTGGAACTGCAGAAACTTCTGAAATTACTAAAATGTTTTCACACACAGGTTTACTGTATTACTAAGGCTTGTAAATGTTCATCTGGAATAATTTTTGTCTTAATTATAGTTGATTTTAATCTTATTGTACCTTCAAAGACTATTTTATTCTTCATCCAACCAAGTCTTAGACCTATAGACCTGTTACGATCTCACTGATGAATTTTGTATCCAGCGTTTCCTTGGACAGCCCAGAGATCTCTTCCATATTGGACAATAACGAAGCATGGCCTTGGGAATTCTATCTGAACTCATTTATCACAAATGATTCATCCAGTTATTTGGGGCTTTCTGTATGTATTCAATGACCAGTTCTAAACATAGTTCTTTCAAGATATCATCATTGCATTTGTGATCCCATTTGGTATATCCTGCTGTATATCTCATGAATCTCATTTCACTAGAAGTTATCCTGCTCTCTTCTCCTTTCCTCAAGGTCCTCGCTACCATAGCAAAGTGCAGGTCTTGCTAAGATTTTGTATAACTGTATTCTGGTATCTCTCTGGATTAGCGAAGATTTCATTACTGAATTTATTATTCCCATGGTTTTATTAAAATTAATAATTTTATTTACTATGTTTACTTCATCTAAATATTTTAATGTATATCCAAGGTAGGTAAATGAATTTAATCTTTTCAGTATTTTTGAATCTATACAAATTTTGCTATGTACAGGTTTTCTACCTTGAAAAGCCATTACTTTTGTTTTCTCTGTATTGATTTTCATGTTATATTTGACGACTATTTTGTTAAAATTATATACTGAACATTGTGATTCGTCCTCTGAGGGTGCCACTGAGGCTACATCATCTGCGAAAATTAATGTATCTAATTTCATATTTTTATTCAATTGGATACGTCCATGACATCGTTCTCTCCATTCTCTATCTGATTCATATATATGAGTATATACAATATATAAAGACAATTTGCACGTAAATATATGATTTTTGTTGATTTAGGTTCTCTCCTCATGTGGAGAGTGTAGTTCTTCCTATTGTTCACAGAACAAGTGACATAATTGAAATGGATTGCATAAATGTGATTCTTATGTCTGGTTGTGCAGGATAAGGATGGAGATGGTTCACTGGGATGCAGAAGCATAATCTTCACTGTTTCTTCTACACTTAATTTACAACCAATTCACTTTTATTATCACTGTTACAAGCAACAAATCTTACAGTTTTTGATGTTTTTATTATTAATTTAACTCTTCTCACTGAAGTTCAAATTTTTCTCTTCAAATATAATTTATCTTTCAGTGAGAAGTATTAAATTAATAATAAAAACATCGAAAGAAGCCCTTCTGGCTTTATAAAGTAGTGTTTAAATTCCCAATAAATGTCTTCTTAAATATGAAGCTGACATTTGCGTGATTGAGCAAATGCTTATAACATTTAGTGATCACGAATTAACAGTGTATAAGAGAAAAATTTGCATTCACATTGGAATTTCTCAGGTAGCTCGGTGGTAGAGCATTGGCCTAGAAAGGTCCTGGCTTCAAACCCCAGTCAGATCGTTTAATTTTTCTCTTCAAATACAAATATTTTACAATATTGGTATAGTTAAGTTCATTATGTAACAAAATTTTTTTTCTTGATACATTTCAGAATTTGAATATGATTTTGACATTAATTCCAGTATTTATAGGAATGAAAACAGGTAATTTTTAATTTCCAGAAATTGTGCGTGCATGTTTGAATCACATCACCTTGACGTGGTGGGGGGGCTTAGTACCCGATGAACCAGACGACTCTACTGGGGAAGATTGACTTAGGTTAATCTTGCTGGTGGGTAAGAGGCGAGGGGAACTAAGTATAGCTCACAACGAAGGAATGGCGTCTGTATCCATATTGGGCGGCCACATCTTCGTCAAGTCAAGTCTTCAACGGTCAACAGGGCGACAAGGAATAGCACAGCTAAACTTGTAGGGCTTGAAGAGCGGAAGAAGCAGCCCTCTCTTGGGGGGTGGATACCCAGAGGAGCATGTTTGGAGGCTCAGAGGAAGCAGCCCTTCCACCATCCTTGTCCTGCGAAGCGCTCGTAACGCTTCCAGGAGACATTTATCTTACTGAGAAGCTTCATGGAAATCAGCCGGATTGTCATAAAAGGAACCGACCCAAGCAAGATAAAAGGATACGATTTGGAATAAAGGACATTTTGAAATTAGGAAATTGGAACGTAAGGGGAATAAATACAAAAGAAGAAGAATTAGAAAGAGAATTAAAGAAAAAAGAAATAAATATAGCAACAATAACAGAAACAAAAAAGAAACTAAAAGGAACAAAGGACTTACAACACTATACTATGTTGTATAGCGGAGTAGAACAGACAACAAGAGCGCAGTGTGGAGTAGCAATTTTAATAGATGAAAAATGGAAGAACAAATTGAATAGCTATGAGTTTATAAATGAAAGAATCCTGATAGCCAGATTTAAAATTGAAAGAGGATATATGATGATAATTGCTGTGTATGCCCCAGAGGAAGGCAAGAAAGAAGAAACAAAAACATTTTATAAAACATTACAAACATTAGTTGATAAATATACAAAAGATCATCATTTAATAATAAGTGGAGACTTAAATGCCAGAGTAGGCAATGTCCCTATACCTAATGTAATAGGAAATAATGGAGAAATAACAATAAATGAAAATGGACAGGATTTGAGACAGTTTTCAGCCTATAATCAATTAAAAATAATGAATACCTATTTCCGAAAAAAGGACATACATAAATATACAAGAAGTGGATATAACTCAAGATCAATAATTGACTATTTAATCGTAAACAACAAGCTAGGAGCCTTGGTAAAAGATGTGAGAGTACATAGAGGCAGCGATATATACTCTGATCACTATCTCGTGATAAGCAAAATAAACATAATAGCTAAATGGCGGAAAAATAACATAAAGAACAAAAGAAACCAAGAAGAAGTATATAAAATATATTTATTACAAGATCAAAGTATTAGACAACATTATGAAAGCAGAATGAATAAATATATATCAGAGATAGCGACGTCAGAAGATATAAATATTGAATGGGAAAATATATCAAATGTAATACATAAAACAGCAAATGAGATATTAGGAAAGAAAAATAGAATAAGGAATAGGAAGGGCTTGAGAACTTGGAATGCGAATATACAAAATGCAGTGAATGAAAAACAAAAAGCATATCATACATACTTACGACTGAAAACAGAAGAATCTTATGAAGAATATAAAATGAAAAGGAGAATTGCTAAAAGCATTATAAGAAAATCCCATCAGGAGTCATGGGATAAATTTATAAGCTCAG
The DNA here is from genome assembly GCA_030220185.1 of Diploptera punctata. Classification (NCBI taxonomy): domain Eukaryota; kingdom Metazoa; phylum Arthropoda; class Insecta; order Blattodea; family Blaberidae; genus Diploptera; species Diploptera punctata. Next base: position 445,325 of record JASPKZ010007620.1, read on the forward strand.
TAGAACATGATATGTATGGAAGACAAGAAATAGGTTATAAATTAGTGAAACATCTAAATCAGACTGAGAAAGATTCTGCCAGATTGAATATAATCCCAGAACAGAATGGATCCAGCATTATGAAAAACTTTGGAAAAAGGAGGAAATTGAAGGAAAAGAGAACAATGAGGAAGAAATAAAAGTGGAAAATATTGATGTAATAGACATAAATGAATTAGAAATGGCTTTGAAAACCACTAAGAATAGGAAAGCAACAGGATTAGATAATATAAATATGGAATTAATCAAATATAGTGGAATATTGTGTAAACTACGAATACTTCATCTAATTAATATATGTTGGCAGACCTATGGGATTCCAACCACTTGGAAAACAGCAATTGTCAAGAATATATTCAAAAGAGGAGACCGGAGAAATTGCGAGAATTACAGAGGGATTAGCTTAATGAATACTGGCTACAAAATATATACGAAAATAATAAATAATAGATTGAGAAACATAACAGAAGTAATAATAAGTGAAAATCAAAGTGGATTCAGAAAGGGAAGGTCATGTATAGACAATGTCTTTACACTGAAACAACTCATAGAAAAGAGAAGAGAACATAACTTAGAAACTCACATAGGATTTATAGATTTGGATAAGGCCTTCGATCGAGTAAACAGACAAAAATTATGGGAAATATTACGAATGAAAGGATACCCGCTGTGCCTTGTAGAAACAATAAAGACATTATATGAAGACACAAATATAATTATAGATACCGGAATCAAAAGAACAGATGCAATCAAAACAAATACTGGATTACGACAAGGATGTAGTTTATCACCCACTTTGTTTAATATATATATAGACGATATTTTTAATAAATGGAAAGTTTTAGTAAATCCAGGAATAAGAATGGATAATAAAATGTGCATAAATAATCTTTTATTTGCTGACGATGTAATCATAATACAGAAAAATGAAGACGACTTACAGAAATCAATGCATGCATTAAATGAAATATGTAAATTATACGATCTAAAAATTTCTGTAAGGAAAACGAAGACCATGGCTTTTAGAGGAAGAGATCCAGTGAGAACCAAAATTATTTTAGAAAATCAAAGTATAGAACAGGTGTCTAGTTTCAAATATTTGCGCTGTGATGTTGGCTACAATGTGGAAAGAGATATTGACTCCAAAATAAATAAATTTCAGACGGTGTGTGGAACAATACAGAGAACATTCAAAATAAAATTAGAAAAGAAACCAAGATAAAAATGTATAATGTTATGGCGGTTCCCACAATATTGTATGGATGTGAAACTTGGGCTCCAGTGAAAAGACAGAAGGATAGAATACAGACGGCAGAGATGCGGTTCCTAAGACAAGTAAAAGGATGTACAAGACTTGATAGAATAAGAAATGAGGATATAAGAGAAGAATTGAAAGTACAGCCTTTGTTGGATAAAGTCACGAATTACAGACAGAAATGGATTGATCACATGGATGGAATGAGCAAGGAGAGATATCCATTGTTAGCCAGAAATTATCAAGCAAGAGGAAGGCGTGATGTTGGAAGACCTAGAAGACGTTGGGCTGATGCAATATGAAGTCGGAACGGGCAATTGCCTAATCCTTGGAGTGATGATGATGATGATGATGATGTTTGAATCACTCTTGAAGATATTGATCTTCTTCAGAGTGTTGAGAAATGGTTATATATTCAAAGTCACAATTTTAATATTAGAAGAAATCAATTGAATCGTGAATTCTTCGTATCTCATACATCTACGTTATTTAATACAGAACCGCAGTATCGAGAGTCATCACTCCTATCTTCAGCTGTTATCATGATGTCGATTCTTCATCATGCTAGTCATTTTCTAAACTGCCATCTAGTGTTGATTTGAAGAACTTTGTAATCAAATTTTGTTTGTCTGGAAACTCAAAATTCATAGATCTAAGATGGTTTTTCTGAATATATACATATTTTCCCAAATTGTTAATTCCAAAGGTTTAGATAGATGTTTCAAAAGTTCAGCTTCTTTTTCAATTCTATGATTTTTTAATAAACTATGTGCTGCTATTGCTGATTTTCAAATTTCACCATTTTTTATATTTCTAAAGTGTTCTTTTGCTATCGTTGGTGTTTGATAAGATAAAATCCTTGGTAGGAGCACAAACGCCAATCAACTCAATGTTCATTTATTGCTAAGCGGAGGAGAAAATAGAGATCTTAAGGTATATTAGTAGTATTTTATTAATTTTAAACTGTTTTAACTGCAATATTGATTTTGTCAAGTCTCTCTAGGATATACAACAATTTAAAGTATTATGTCTATTCTTCTTCTTCTTCCTTCCAAGTATTAGGCCAAGGCCTGTTACGATCCTATAGAAAATTTTCCCTCCGGTGTTTCATAGGACGGCCCAGTGATCTTCATCCTCTTGGTATATAATTATAAACAGCTTTGGGGATCCGATTTGAATTCCATCTTTCTAGATGGTGTTTCCAATTTAGTTGGTACTGTTTAATATATTCCAAAATTGGCATAGTCTTCAATTCTTTTAAGATATCGGTGTTCCTTTTCCGATCCCATCTGGAGTAATCCACTGTTCTGTGCATGAATCTCATTTCACAAGCCATTATTCTGCTTTCATGTTGTCTTTTTAGTGTCCATGCTTCACTACCATAGGTCGACACTGGTCTAGCCAAAGTGTTTATACACGTAATCTGGTGTTTTTTTGGACAAGGAATGGTTTCACAACTTGATTAATAATTCCCAAACTTTTATTATAACTAGTAATTTTTCAGGGATGTCCTTTTCATCCCAGATAGAGAGATAATATCCAAGATATTTAAATTGATTAGATCTCTCTAAAATTTTATTCTGGAGACAGATTTTACTTTGTATAGGGTCCTTCCCATGAAATGCCATAATTTTAGTTTTGTTAATTGATATTTCCATATTTCATATGTCTATTACATATCATACAAAAATGTAAATAAATATTTAATTTTAACATGGCAAAAAAAAAACCTTGTGTGATATGAAAAAACTATTTACATATTTGAATTCAGCACACTAAAATTAGGTTAAGAGACGTGTTAAACCCTGTGCCGCAGAAAAAAAAATGTGTAAGCCTGCGTAATTGTTAATGCAGTCACTTTAGAAACTGGATATTTATATTGTTCACTATGTTCAGGATATTATAGTGCATGAGATGGATGTGATTGACATTTATAAATTTCACTAGCTGCCTCTTGCTTTCAATGTCCAAAAGTATATCTTACTACATGAAGTGATGCAGGGATGATGTCAACATTCTGTCTTAAGCCTCTTGAATTGAATAACAAAAAGTTATTTTTGAAGAGAAAAATTATATGCTCATACTGGGACTTGAACACGGGACCCTTGGTTCTCTACACCAAGTGCTCTACCATCTGAGCAACCTGAGCAAGTACTGATCCAAACGCAAACTTTTTACTCTATATACTTTGTAATTCCCGCCCACCAAATGCTATGACGCCTTTGCTTCTATCTTTGCAAATGGCGGCTCCTTTATTAAGAAACATATTTGGGAATCATACATTATACTATAAATACCAGTACGGCTTTTTTCTATGTTTTTAAGTCCCGGTCTGAGCCTATAATTTTTCTCTTCAAATATGATTTATCCATCATTGAGATGTATGAAATTAATAATAGAAACAAAAAGTTATTGTTCAACAGCCAAATATGTATAAGCTATCAATCATATTCTTAGATCTTACGCACTATAAATCAGGAGAATGAGATGTCTAGATCATGGAATAAGAACAAGTGGCAATAGAAACATTTTCAAAATATTTTAAATGGAAATCTTAGGAGAAAGACCATTAGATGTAAATGAGAGGATAAAGTTCAGGAAGTGAAAATTGAATATAATAACCGGATTCAGTTAGCTGAAGATAGCAACTATTGAAGAATCTTGCAAGGAATCTATCAATGTTCTTATAACCTACCATCAAATTTTGTTAATGAAGTGGTAATCAAGAGAGTATCCAATATATTGTAGCCTTACTTATTTTAGGAATTCACACTAAGAGGTATATTCATTTAGGTAGAATTTTTTATCACTCACCTCATGTTGTTCTTCTTATTTGACTATAAACTAGTTTCGGAATATAGTTTCTGTTCCATCCTCAGTATCATCACGACCATTGTTCTGTCGTCTTGAAGAGCCATCCTTCACTCCTTCCATTGGCAGACTGAAAAAACCTCGAAACCAGGTCATTCTCACCAGGAATTTCGAAGTTCATCAATTCCTTCTTTTCGCTCTTTCGAATGTGTATCTTTTCCCAAACAGAAGTTCTTTTGGTTTTTCTATTTCTTTTAATAATTTACCTACTTTCTCGATAAGATGTTTTTCACACCATGCATGGGCAGCCACTGCAGATTTTTCTACTTCACCTTTCTTGACATTTTTAAGATGTTCTTTCACTCTTGTTTTCAAATTTCTCTTAGTTTTTCGTATGTAGAATTTCTCACATTTAATCTGATAAATCCCTCATTTGTTTTCTTCTTTTATTTCCTCATTTTTATTAGGTCTAATCAATCTACTGATGCTATAGTCATTTTTGGGTGCTAACCTTATGTTGAAATCTTTAAAATATTTTCTTAACTTGTGGTGTTTTAATGGATGATCACAAGTTTCAAACATTTTTTAAGATTTCAACATAAGGTTAGCACCCAAAAATAACTACAGCATCAGTAGATTGATTAGACCTAATAAAAATGAGGAAATAAAAGAAGAAAACAAATGAGGGATTTATCAGATTAAATGTGAAGAATGTGAGAAATTCTACATACGAAAAATTAAGAGAAATTTGAAAACAAGAGTAAAAGAACATCTCAGGAATGTCAAGAAAGGTGAAGTAGAAAAATCTGCAGTGGCTGCCCATGCATGGTCTGAAAAATATCTTATCGAGAAAGTAGCTAAATTATTAAAAGAAATAGAAAAACCAAAAGAACTCCCGTTTGGGAAAAGATCTACATTCAAAAGAGCGAAAAGAAGAAATTGATGAACTTTGAAATTCCCAGGGAGAATGACCTGGTTTCGAGGTTTTTCAGTCTGCCAATGGAAGGAGCGAAGGACGGCTCTTCAAGACGACAGAACAACAGTCATGACGATACTGAGGATGGAACAGTTCCAAAACTAGTTTATAGTTAAATAAGAAGAACAATATGAGGTGAGTGATAAAAAATTCTACCTAAATATTATAATCTCACTATGACGGTTGTCCAGCAGCTTGCTTTGTTTCCCTGCAGCTGTTATATATAATTAAATACAAAGATGCCAATTACCGTCACTCACTATAATAATTCCACATGTTAATCATTGTCAAACATAGTCACGCGGCACCCACTTATATAGATGGACAACCATCATAGTGAAGTGATAATATAAAAAATCTTCTGCAAGATCCTGAAATCAAGACCAGAACATTGTGTAAGAATGGCAGCTAGACAGTAGCACTTAGACAACTGTACATGCTGTCTGTTGTTATCTTCAAAACTCACTACTACCTGCAGCTAGAGCCTCCCAAGCATAACTCAAATTCAATTTTGTTCATTTTCAGTTAAAACTGACTGTTAATTTTCTGTATCTTTGCTCAAAACAGTGTATCAATGCTGTGATAATAATTTGAAGATAGATTTTTAAAGAAATTAGGGTTTCAATTTCGTTTTCTTATAATTAAAACTCTTAATTTTTTTTTATCTTCACTCAAAACAGAGTGATGATGCTGTGATGAACATTTCAAGATGGGTTTCAATATGAGAATATTGATAGTTCCCTTGTTAATAAATGTAATTATGGAACTTCCAGTTCTGTAAGATATAGTTAAACACAACTGCACAATACCATCCATAAGTACCTGTATTTATGTACTGGCAATCTTGAATTCTTCAAAATGAATACTAAACCACCATTCCTGCAGAAATAAAGTGTTTTTTAAATCAATTAAATTTATTTTGAAGTCTTATTTTAATGTTTTATTCAATAAATAATAATGTTTTAGTTTAGACCAAACAAGGGAAATGGATATTGCAATTGGAACATGGAATGTACAGACTTTAATACAGAAGGGGCTTTGAGTCACAACTACAAACCATTTCTCAATTGAGTATTAAAAATATTGGTGTGCAAGAAACTCATTGGTTGGGATAAAAGTCTGGAATACAAAAACACGTATTGTATAATATTACTAGGACATTCGATAAATAATGGCAACACTATTATAACATCACAAGAAATTTATTTAGGTTACTTTTGACATTATAAACATCTTTTAAAATACAATAGGAAGTAACATTAAGAGGTTTGTTTAATAATTAAAACATTTTGTCTCTTCATTCTTATCTCTTAGAGTTGTTTTTGTCGAACATATGTTTGAGATATATTATTTTAGTCTGATCATCTTACCTCAATATTAATGTTGATTTGTTCTTGAACAGATTGGACAAGCTGACGATAAAACAGAATTGTTTTGAAACATGTTCAAGAACAAATCAACATTAATATTGACGTAAGATGATCAGACTAAAAATAATATAATTAAAATAACCTCAAAATATCACTTCCTAAAATTAAATATTATATGTTTGAGAGCTTCTTAGCCCCATCATCAGCAATTACAGATTGAATTTTCTCGTGTTGTCGGCCCTGATTCAGTATATATGGGAAAAAATCTATATACAGAAGAACAAGGAAAGAATTATGAACTTTGAAATTCCTGCAGAAAGGAACCTCATTAGTAAATTCGTTGGACCAGAGGCAAAGAGAGGAGGAATTAAGAATCAGGGCAAACAACATGAGAAAATTCAGTCTGTAATTGCTGACAATGAGGCTAAGAAGCTCTGAAACATATGTTCGACAAAAACAACTCTAAGAGGTAAGAATGAACAGACAAAATGTTTTAATTATTACAAACTTCATTTAGTCTCCTGTCTAGCAGGGTTTACTAAAAACCCACCCACCCAAAGAAAACCCAAGCGGCTTATTTTTTTAAAAAAGCCCACCCAACTACCCAAAAAAACCCACTTCTGAACTCACTTTATTTTTAACACTGTTTGTAAAAAATAATTATTAGTCAAGATACTAAAAAGATAAATAAATATTCCAACCAAATAATAAAGATAAATTATTATTTCAACCAGTATATTTAATTCACAATATAAAACTGTTATTTAAAAGCAGTAACAAATACTTAAATTTCTGAATCAGAATCACACTCTTCAACATCATATTCTTTTAATTTGTCCTTATTATTAAGATATCTGTGCACTTTTACTAATTTTTTTAACTTTTTCACAACTTAATCTGTTATGCATTTTTGACCATATTAATCCAAAGGTTGAAAACACTCATTCTATTGATGCTGAATGAGCTGGGTAACTGGTCAGTCCAGTCAAAAAGCTACAGAAAGCTCTTTATTAGATCATCCACAAATATTGATGGTGGATATTGTTTATCTTTAATTTTAAAGGCTAATAATGGTACAAGCCATTCAGGGTGTTTGCTTGTCTACCAAGACTCAGCCTGATTTTCTTGATCGAAGATAAGCGTTTTCCTACATATTTAGGATTCATCATATTTGCAAGATAGTGTATTGGTACAACAGCTTTTACTCATCCTACATTGAATACTGTCTTCATGTGTTTGAAGATCAGCACATTCTATTAAGTCTATCCAAATTCCATAGATTCAGAAATATTAGTTTTTTTTTCAGCTAGCATACAATCAAATATTTTTCCAATAAATATCAGCTGTTTCTGCATATCGTCGCTTAAGAAACAATACCGCGTAACTGAAACTTTTGGTGAAATTTACATTTTTATACTGTTAGCATCACTGAAAAAGTGCGCTCAGTTCAAACATAGATTAGGATGAAATTTTGTACCATGACCTCGCTAAACTGATAGATACAATGGTTTCAATCTATAGGTACTAAGGAAAAATATAACCAGTTTTTTTGTTTCTCGTGTAAAATTTGTATTTCGTTAGTTATGCGGTATTGTTTCTTAAGCGATGATATGCAAAATATTTTTGTAAATAAGTACATTTTCCATAATTTGGGTAATATTTTCTGGAATTTCAGAATGTTTACCTTGATGCATTTCTACATGGATAATTTTTGACAAACATATTTAAACAATCAAGCAGGGAATTCCAGTGTGTAGCATTTGGGATCTGTGGCATTAAAACCTCTTTAAAAACCCAAAATAACCCCTATGGGCTGGTTTTTTTAACAAACCCTGGTTTTTTTAAACCCTGCTGTCAAGTCAACTATTAAATGCTAAATCCTTGGAAGATGGCACATCCCATCTACAGCACCATTTCTGGATACCTCTTTTAGTGATCGATCTAGAGCTTTCTGGATATCAACTCTTAATTAAAATCAAATGCTTCATAGAGGTTCTTTGATATTTGAGAATAATTTACAGTCACAAGGTCTCCTGCCTGGTGAATTTGGTGGATGTTCAAGTACTTTCCAAATCCACCTTCTAAACAAATTCTACTGAATATTTTTTTAGGGCAATGTTACTTACTAAATGTGAGTAACAGTGAATGTATTCACAAAATATAGCAATTTCGAGACTTTCAATATTAAATATTTATACAACAAAAAAAACTGCTCAATAACATACAACAAGATTATGATGGTCAATATTAGGATTGCTTATTTACAACAGTGTTGCCATTACTTATCGAATGCCTTAGTATATTGTGAGAATTTTGTTGAGTTGTTTCTTGACTAATCTCATACTTAGAAGTGAGGTGAGTCAAGAAACAACTCAACAAAATTAAAATAAACCTCATAGTGTTATTTCCTACCTACGTAACTTAATATTGTGAGAAATGTATAATGTATCAATTTTAAATGTTTATGCAACAGAAGGGGGGATAAAAATACAGTTAAAGAGAATTTTATGAGAATCTAGGAAAAAAATATAATTACATTCCATCCAATGATATAAAAATGACAGTTGGAGATCTGAACACACAAACAGTTAGAAAATAAATATATAAGTATACAATTGGATTGCATAGTTAACATGCAAAATATGATGTTATGACATCCACTTAGTTAATTTTGAAGAGAGCAAAAATATGATTATTAGCTAAACATCTTCCCACATAAAAACATCCATAAACACACATGTGTATCTCCAGATGGAAAGACCATTAATTAGATAGATCATTTTTGAGAAAACAGCAGTATCATAAATGTAAGATCATCTATGAGAGATATTACCTTGTGAGGGTACCATTTTGATGCAGACTAGCAATACATAGACATGTTATTAAGGACGTACAAAATAAATTAAAGAAAACAATTAGTTTACCTTCACCAATTTTTTTTTTCTAAGTTCTACAGAATCATATTTTGAATATTCTAAATTTCTGCTCTCATATAACAGAAATTTAGAATATTCAAAATATGCTAACCACCTATTCCAATTTAAATCTTTGTTTTGATCCAAATTTTGAAATGTTACATGTTTGTGATAAGGATAAGAAGTTAGATCTTTTGGAGGCTGTAGAAATTAATACATTTAAAAGTAGTAACAAACTGTTAAATTCTCAACTTGATTTGAATGAATCCCCTTTGTTAAATTTAAAAATTTTAATAAATATTGTTGTATTGTTGCTTAGATCAGTTGGAACACAATTCATAATTTGTTAACATGTCTGAAGAAGGTACAGTGTACCGAAACAGCTGTCACTGAATTATATAATAAATATGAAAATCAAATAAAACTACGTTTTATTTTTATTTAATTAATAATAGCTATGTATTCTAAAATAAGACATTCAGGAAAATCTGCAGCCCAATTAACAAACCATTAGGGAAATTGAAGAATTAGAAGAAATTGTGAGATCAGACAGCTATAGGTTACAGAGAACCTCAAATCTCAGATGTCATTAGTCTGAAAAGACTCAAATGGGCTGGTCTTGTGGTAAGAATGGATGAACAAGGACTAAAAAGTCTTACAGGTGCATGGAAGGAGGATTGTGGGATGACTGAGAGACCAGTGGGAGGACACAGCACATGGATACGTCGCTACACTCCTGGGAATAGGGGTTGGAAGGCAGTGGCTAAGAACATGGAAGAATGGAGGAGAAAGATTGGAATGTCAGGACCCAACTTAGACTGTAGAGCCATAAAGTGGATGGAAGGATGGATAGTCCAAACAGGCCATATTTGGTACCTAAGAAGCAATGTTGATTTTTTTTTCAATACTAATCGATTTTATAGAAATTAAGGCAAGAGATGTGTCATGCTAACAATTTGACTTCCCATACTGTTTTCTACTTGAAGTGACAGTAATTACTTCAGTCGGTCTTGGCTCTCTGGAACTGTAAAGCCATGCAGTTATCATTATCATCATCCAGGGATTAAGCCTGTTGGCTCGTTCCGGTTCCATGAAACCTAGAATTGTTAAAATTGACCATCTTCTGTGTGGACATTCAACATTTCTCTGTCCTTGTGGTTTATAATTTAGCAATAATTTTGGAGATCTTTCTTCTGGCATTGTATCAATATGTTCTTTCCAGTCATTCCTATATCTAATTATTCGGTCTGTAAGTTTGAAAATATTTAGTTCCTTTCTTATATCTTCATTCCTTTTCTTATCCAGCAGAGTAAATCCTGCTATATTTCTTAAAAATCTCATCTCAGCTGCTTCCAATCTTTGTTCTTGTCTTTTACTGATCGTCCAACATTCTGATCCATACATCAATACAGGAACAGCCATGCCATGCAGTTATTTTTCACTTATTTAATAGCTATTGCTGCCCAATATAACTACTATTACTAGAATCAAGTTAATTCTAAGTTTAAGACTAAACTATCATAAAACTTAACAAAATGTAATAAGTCGCATTAAGCGATAAATATTAGACCAAGTAATATTCTTTGAGCAAATAATTCTACATTTTATTGTTTTTATAGCTAACTAAATTCAGTATTTTGCATTAATTATTAGACTAGACTGCAAAATTTTGTAAACTTTTTCTTGGAGATAATACTATTTATGGAATTCCTCAATACTGACTGGAATTAAAAAAATTATATCACTCCTCTTAAACGTTAGTATATATAATTTTTGATAATTATTTAGTAAACCTAACCATTCATTATAAAACAAATTTAATAATTCAATAACCATTTATTTATTATTTTATTTTTAATCTAACATCACTGTGTAATCTCCCATATTTTCTTGGCTTTTTAAATTCAGTTTAATGAACGTTGGGTTTATAAGTTTATTAGAAATTACCAAAATTCAAAAATTCATTTAATCATTTACCTTGAAATTACAGTTGTCATCTATTCTATAGTGTTATTCCCAAGGGTAGGTCTTTAACTGCAATCATAGCATTTTCATACTATGCTTCGCAGCTTTACTATGGAATTATACGTGTGGTAGCTTCCCGGCGAAAGATGATGGCCAGATAATGTTCGGGGACCTTTTGGGCCTTAAAGTTACCTTGACATTTGCCTAACAGGTGAGGAACACCCCGAAAAAATCCTCACCCAGAAACTTGTCCCGACCGGGAATCGAAACCGGGCCTACTGCGAGATAAGACAGCACGGTACCTCGAGACCACAGCAGTGGAGTTACCATTTGACACTGTTAACCCTAGAACCACAACGCGCATATCTTGGAGCGAGAACCACAACATGGGGTCACCCATGACCCTTTATTAAACAAATATTTTAGATATTGAATTATTATTTAACTTAACATAAACAAACAACTTACATCTGCACATAAGTTTAAAAAAATGAAAAATTATTAGCAATGTGGAACGATATGATTTATAGAGCACTTTAATTAAGAATGTTTTTTCTTTGTTTCGACATTAAACACTTTCTGTTCAATTTTTTTACATTTTGTTTCTAACTTTTTCACATTATTTATATTACAATGAATAAATAACACATGTATTAGCGTATTAAGTCGTAGAACAAAAAGTAAAAATATTAATATCAAACATAATTTTCCACTCAGTTCTGTTATTAACAAATTATGATTTTTCTCACTTTTGGTATTACACATTTTGTACTTCATGCAATTCATGTCTTAAGACTTGCAATCTTCACAAACACTATTTCTGTGTCCTGCACACAGACTTTGTGAGTATTAACAGCAACACGCTACACCTTTCAGGTCCTTGGTTCGAGGACAGAAAGCACATCGTCCAGCTGGTGCCATGATTTGAGTTTGCTCCACTTCACAACCGAGTACTTAACGAATGTTGCTCCTTAGTTGCCTTGAAAGTCTCTGTTCACTATTCTGAGCCTCATATGTTCTTCACATAGTCCTAGGGTGCTTTTTTTTTTTCAGAAAGTTAGAGCGCTTGAACAATATTCTGAATATAAATAATTGCATCTAAATATTACATAGGCCCCTTATGCATTTATTGCTGCTACATCCAACATCCCATAGAAAATTCGAAGGGTCATCTTCTAGTTTTCCTAGCTGCAGTCTTTGAATGAGAAAGCTAATCAAACTAAACAATTCCTGCCTTCGTTACATTATAGAATAGGACCACCTAAATAAAACAAAAAAATCAATGCATTTTGTTTGTTTTGTTGGTTAGTATTGGATAACGCTGATCAGACTTGAAGCATATATGTATATTTATATATATATATATTTATTTATATATATATTTATTTATATATATATATATTTATATATATATATATTTATATATATATATATTTATATATATATATATATTTATATATATATATATATTTATATATATATATTTATATATGTATATATTTATTTATATATGTATATATTTATTTATATATGTATATATTTATTTATATATATATATATTTATTTATATATATATATATATTTATTTATATATATATATATATATATATTTATTTATTTATATATTTTTTTTCTAGCTACGAATTTGAACCCAGGAACTTGAATCGCTATATTTTCTGAAGTTTCCTGCTTGTCTTAGCATGAAAAGGTTTAGTGAACCATTTATTTCAATATTAGCTACAAACAACTTTTTTTTTACTAGTATTTGATATATCCTCAGAGCCCCAATCAAATCCGTCTTCATCTCCTCCTCTGCCTCAGTACCATTCTCATCCTGAATCGCTATTTCTTCATAGTCTGAAAATTCCCCGCTACTACATTATTTATCTGCATCAAACATATATGCAGCTTCTTTTCCAGTCAATTGTCGTTTATACTCCGCCATAACGGTTTAATTTTACCTACAGATCACTCTCCTACAAAAAGCTAATATTATAAAATACTATACACTAACCAGAACGTGGGGTCATATGTGACCCAAAAGCCTATAAATCTGATTATAAATAAGAGGGCAAAATAATACAACCACTACTTCTAAAAACTCATCAAGCATCGAAGGTACTAAAAACAACAGCTTTCTTTGCCTTAGCATTTCATGTGCAGAATGAATTTGAAATTAGTATTCGCCTGGGTCACCCGTGACGCTACGTTGTGGTTCTAGGATTAATATATAGTACAATTGAAAAAACAAGTATTATAAAAATAAAACTAATAAGGAATCTACGCCCCAAATACAATAAAGTGTACGTACCTTAATAATTTAGTTAAAAAAGCGAAGCACTTTCATAAGTCTATAACTAGATATGCACATCCTACTGTCGGTTTTACGTATTCGGGATCTGTTTTTTCGTATCTATTTTAACGTATTTTTACTCGAGATCGCATTATTACTATTACGTTCATTGTTGTTTGATTTGAAATGAATAACACGCTTCCAGTGAAACGTTATATACAAATCTATTTTGATGAAACTTAAATTATTTATATTAAACACTTCACGAATTTGTATTGCTTTAATTTTTTAATGTATTTAAAATAAACTTAGTTTTAATGTATGTTATGCGTATTACGTTATAAATTTTCATTGTAGCCAACCAATCAAAACAATTTAGAATAACGCTGCATAACATTGTATGAAACAAAAAATAAACGGTATTTTTATTGTCTCTCATTTACTACAAAATTGAAATTTATACTTAACTCCCTGAATAATATTCATCGTATCGATAATATTAGATGATCAGCTCCTGATCTCTTCATTCACAAATTGATAATTTTATACAATGGTATTTTAATGCGAAAGTAACTAGATATAAGAAATGAACTAAATATTTTCAAACTTACAGACCGAATAATTAAATATAGGAACGACTGGAAAGAACATATTGATAGAATGTCAGAAGGAAGATTTCCAAAATTATTGCTAAATAATAAACCGTGTGGAAGGAGAAATGTTGGTCGCCCACACAGAAGATGGTCTGAACAATTTTAACAATTCTAGCTTTCGTGAAACCGAAACGAGCCTTAATCCCTGGAAGATGATGATGATGAAATAACTAGGACCCAAACGTTGCTATTTGTAGTATTCAATAAATCCATTGCTTCTAATTTACGATTAAAAAAAAAACTTTTTAACTCATCTCATTGCATTTATATAATATGCCGTTGTTGCATAACTGTTTTTTGACACTTCATCGATATGTTCGCGGGTTCAAACACTCATCTTCATTTTATTTCCTCACCTATTTTAATGTATTCTAATTATACTAATGGTAAACTACTTATATACAACTTACAAATTTCTTACCTGGAGGAAACTCGAACCCCAGTCTTGTGATCAGTAGTACATTACTCTATGAGTTACCAGAACTCACTGGTGGTTTTATATTAATTTTGGTATTATATGTCTAGAGTTTGGCAATTGACTTACGCGAGCTTTATAGGTTCCTAAATATCTTTTTAATTAAAGTAAAAATAATTATTAGTAAATCTCAAAAAACCCAAAACTTTATGTATAAATATAATGTATAATTAGGCTACTGAAATACAGATAAAATTAGGCATTCTTATTGGGTAATTATTACAATAGTAATATTACGATGCGAGGTTGGGAAGTGATTTTTATAGAAGCGAGGAAATGTTTAAAAACCGAGCAATAGCGAGATACTGTAAAACACTTCACAAACGTGCGTTGTACATTATTTATTGCGCGGTGGTGTTTTCAAAATAATAAATAATAGTAAAATGATAACATATTTGTTGGAAATATTTGCGTTCATTATGAACAACTGACTGAAGTTAACAGTGTAGGCAATGTTTATTAGTCGAGGCTGCAGCAGGCCGTGACACCAGTCAGTCATAAAATGGCGGCAAGTACGTATTTATTGATTTATATTGTTTCAAATAAAGTTCAGTTCATTTAAAATGTAGTGTGATTTGTTTCGTATAATGTATATATTAACACGACCTTTTGGATATTTTTTGTATATACATTGTATGTAGTATACATAGAGGGCAGTGGTTTTACTTCCCGCACGAGGTTTGTCTTCTTCTTCTTCTACTACAAGGTTTAGGCTATGCAGCCTTTTCCGGCGAAGTTAAAAGTGGAGTCCATCTCCTACGTGGTCGGCCAACATCTCTTGTTCCTCTGGGATTATACAGGAAGGTTCTTTTTGGTATTCTTTCGTTGTTCATTCTCATTAAGTGTTCTGTCCATTTCTTATTATTTTCACTGATTTTATCTTCAATTATATATATATATATATATATATATATATATATAATTCTTCTCGTATAGTTTCATTCCTTATTCTATCCGCTCTTGTGCATCCTTTCACATTACGTAAAAACAGCATTTCCGCAGTCTGCATCCTGCTTTTATCCCTTGATTTCATTATCCAATTTTCACTTCCATACAGCAGTATAGCGTCTGTTCCAGATTGGACGGCTATAATGGGCAGGTAGAGCTCAGAGCCGAAGAGAAGGCAATCTACCTAAGGGAAGGCACCCTAAAAACAAAGCTGAAGCAAGTTGGGAGGCTGTAAGGTGGCAATCCCACCACCCAACTATATCTGCGCAGCCCTTGTAAGGCGGCCAGATGAATTTTCTATTACTAAAAAGCGAAGGAGAAAGCCGGACGGAAACGAGGTTTGTAATATGTAATATTTCAGTACCGGTATAGTTATTTAGTTTGACAACCCCGAAATGTAGGAAGTTGAACTTTCAATCATGGTCGCCATTGCTGTAAGTACGACAAAACGCACTATCGTATACAATACGTAGGACTATGATAACATTACCATTACTGAGCGCAATATTCAACTTGCATAATAATTAAATTAACTGGCACTATCGAACCTGCAGACACAAGCTCTCCACACATCCCTATCCTGAGCCAATGCTTTCCAATCATCCCCTATATAATCTACTTCCCTCAAATCATGGTTGATATTATCTCATCTCATTCTTGGTCTACCAACTGAGCGTTTTTGCTCTGGTTTTCCTATTAAAAAAACTTCCATGCATCTCTTTCATTCCCCATTCGTGCCACATGTCCTGCCCATCGCAGTCTACGAGACTGTTTTTATTATTTCTGGCTTCTTATAAAGACCATGTAACTCATTGTTATGTAGTGTTTTTCATTCATCTGTCTGTTCGTCTCTCCTTGGTTCAAATATTTTCGTAAAACTTCATTCTCAAATATTCGTAATCTTTTCTCCTCTCTTAAAGGAAGAGACCATGTTTCGTGTCCATATAAAATAATTGAAATAATAACTGATATGCTCTCACAAAAATGATCAAGGATGGTAAGAAAACAATACCAAGGCATATATTCTATAATCAGATAGCTAAAGATATAAAAAAGAAAACTTTAAATGATGATATTGTTATTACACGAGCAGATAAAGGACAAACTTTAATAGCTTTAAATAAGGATGATTATATCTCTAAAAGTGTAGATTTTCTAAATTCAGATAATTTTCAAATTATTGATAAAGACCCAACAGAGAAATATCAAACAGAAATTATAAATATTTATAAAAATTGTATAATTTTTAATAACTTTTTTGAATACTTTATAATACAAATGAATCCCCAATCACCCAAACTGTACTCCCTAGTTAGATTACATAAGGAAAATTATCCTATTATACAAGTGGTATCCTTCATAAGTTCTCCATCATACAAATTGTCTAAAAAGCTAATAAATATAATTTCATCTAATACTAAGTTCAATCCAATTTACAGTATAAAAAACTCTATTGAATTAATTGACAATATAAAGAACATTGATTTGCCTAATAACTTAATTTTAGTTTCTTTTGATGTAAAGAATCTGTTTCCCAGTATACCTACTGTTGATGTAATAGAGATTATTAATAGAATGTTACTAACTAATAAAGTGAATGGTTTTGTAGTTGAAGAAATATTACACACTCTTAAAACATGCTTACATCAAAATTATTTTTAATTTAATAACAAATTGTACATAGCTAAAGATGGTTTGATTATGGGTGATCCCTTGAGCCCTCTTTTGGCAGAGATTTTTATGGATGACTTAGAACAAACCATACATAATAATGTATTAGCTAAAAATGTTCTATTTTGGTATCATTATGTAGATGATGTCATAGCAGGCTTGGTAGGAACTAAATGACAATTGAATTCCTTTTTAAATTTTATCAATAACATTCACAGAAGTATTAATTTCACAATGGAATGAGAAACAAATAATAGTATAAATTTCTTGGATTTATCAATAAAACACATTGATAATAAGTTTGAGTTTGGTATCTTTCACAAACCATCTCATACTGATACCACTATCCATAGTTCTTCTCTTCACCCATATACTCATAAGATGGCAGCCTTTAATAGTTACATTCATAAACTTTTAAATATCCCTCTTTCGCCCTTGGAATACAATAATGAATTAAATATTATTAAACAATTAGCTATTAATAATAACTACGACCCTAAAATTATAGAATATTTAATTAAGAAAATTCATTACAAAAAAGCAATTAACAAAGTTTTTCCTTTACCCAAAGAAAATATAAAGAAATATGTCATAATGTCATACATAGGCACACTTCCAAATAAAATATCTAAACACTTTAAAAAGTTGAACATTAATGTGACATTTAAAACTAATAAAACTTTACAAAATATAATAAAAAACAATAAAACCAAAATAAAAAAGGAAAAATTATCAGGTGTATATAAATTGAAGTGTGGCACATGTGACAATGTCTATATAGGACAAACTGGTAGACCTTTTATCTCTCGGATAAAGGAACACATGAGAGCATAGAACAGAAATTTAGAATGTTCAAAATATGCTAACCACCTATTCCAATTTAATCATTGTTTCGATCCAAATTTTGAAATTTTACATGTTTGTGATAAAGGTAAGAAGTTGGACCTTTTGGAGGCTGTAGAAATAAATAAATTGAAAAGTAGTAATAAAACTGTTAAATTCTCAACTTGACTTGAATGAATCTCCTTTCTTAAATTAAAACATTTAAATAAATGATTGTTGTATTGTTGCTTAGATCAGTTGATATGTACTATAATAACACAATTCGTAATTTGTTAACATGTCTGAAGAAGGTACAGTGTACCGAAACAGCTGTCACTGAATTATATCTTAATAAATATGAAAATCAAATAAAACTAAGTTCTATTTTTATTTAATTAATGAATAACTGATTTATATATATTTTTAGTTTAACATTCTTTTGAGAGCAGTTGGGATGATAATAGTCCTTGTAATTAATAATATCGTACTTTGAACCTATATCTAATTTCTTTCTGCGCCTCATTCGTGTTTACAATTAATTATTGTTCCTAGGTACCGTATTTAAATTAAACAACTTCTTCAAAATTTCCCTCATTTTTCATTAACTGCCAATTTCCATCACATAAAGAATTTCTGTGTGACCATGCATTTAGTATTATTGATGTTTATTTCCTGCCCCAATTTCTTAGTGTAACCCATTATTATAAATTAAAAAGAGAAGTGGCTTTTAGTCCAAAGAGAGATGGATAGACAGGCAAATGGAGAAGACTACATAACAGCTACATGATCTTTATGGGAAACCAGATATAATAAGAATAGTTAAGATTCCTGACTGCGAAGGGCAGGATTTTGTGCCAAAAGTGGAGAATGAAAGAGGGGCATGTAAATTCCTTGTAGGAAAAACACAGGGAAAACGCCCAGAAGGCAGGCCAAGAATGAGGTGGGAGAATAATATTAATCATGATTTTAGGGATGATTGGAAAACATTAGCTCAGGATAGGGATGTATGGAGAACTTAAGTCCATGAACCTATGGGTTCGGTAGTACCACGAGCTAGTTAATGGTCCTAAAATAAATCCTTGAAATACTCCACATTTAATAAGTTATTTACAACTTTCAAATTTGTTTACTCCACCATATTTCATACCACTAATTAGGGCCTCTCCTGGCGCATTATTACCATCATCATCGCCCATCATATCATTGAGATAGTGTAACCCCGCTTTTCAAGCACCCAACCTTAGAAGTGGGTTACATTACGCCAGAGAATACCTGAAATGTCGAAGTGATAAAAAAAGTTGAGTAAAAAAACATTAAATAACCTTTAAACCAATTCAAAACAAGAGATCTTTACATTTTTTAATAGTAGGGTTAAAGTGTCAAACTTTTTTTAAATCAAAACTCCTGCAGAAAACTTGTTAGATTCTAATGATTCTTGAATATTATTAGTAATATATACAACTTCATTTAGAGTAGAAGAAGATTTTCTAACCCAATATTGAAATTTAACTTCCATAAGGTTTTTTATAATTTTGATAACACTGGTAATGCTGATACATATCATCAGCAAATTTGAGTGTGTCAACACGAATTTTATTATTAGAATTTAAAGGTACTTGCCATTTTCTGACAACTTCGCCAATATATAAATTGAAGAGAATGGGTGAAAGAGGGCAACCTTGTCGTAACCCTTGATTTATTACGATTTCATATTTCGATTTTATTTTTCCACTCTTTATTTTGTTATTTGTATTTGCATGTAAGCTTTGAATAATCCTTATAATATGTTTTGGAAAACCTCTTTCGGTTAATACTATAATAAAACCAAATATATTAGATGCGAGTCGGCCTCGGTGGACTAATGGTTATGTTCCTTGCCTCTGAATCCGAATGTTGCGGGTTCAAGCCCGTCCGGGGTCGATGGACATTTTAGGATGATAAAATCCAAGGAGTAATTCCTCTGGAAGGGACTTTAAGCCGTGGTCCCGAATTTTAAGATTTCGTAAAAGATTCTTAAGCTTGAATAAAGAGGTCTCTAAGCAAAATTTACCGACCTCATTATCGTATTAATACCTTAGTTGCCTGCTAGATATCTCATTGAGACCGGTATGTTGACCGCATACCTTTCATTATATACTTACTTAATACTTAATACAGGCTTTCCACTTTACAGCAGTTTGCCCTTGATTCCTGCTTTCCAGAGATTCCTACCTTCCCATTGTCCATCTTCCATACCCCTCTTCATCATGGCATCATATATTCCCTCATACCATGCTCTTCTACTTCTCCCACTCTTCCTTCTGCCTGGTACCATCCAATCCAACACCTGTTTAGGCCACTGGCCTTCCGACATCCGCTGTACATGTCCATACCACTATAAAGCTCTATTTGTTATCCTATCGATAACAGTTTCTTGTGCATCCATTTCTTGTCTGATATATGCATTTCGAATATGTTGTAGCCTGGATATTCTCATACTTCTCCGTAATCCATCAATTTCTGTCGCCAAGATTATTTTCTGCATCCTTTCATTTATTGTCCAGCTTTCTGATCCATATGTGAGTATACTTTCTATTATTGTCTGTATAATCTCTTTTTTTGTTTTACTGGTCAAATTTCTATTCCATAAAAGACTATTCAGGGATCTAATCGCCTTCCTTGCACAATTTACTCTGTTAATAATATTTTTTTCACAAGTACCAGATTTATCTATTATAGATCCAAGATATTTAAATTCTTCAACACCGTTCATGATATATGTGGGCAAATAAGTGTAACTAAATGAACTTGGTCTAATAACTGTAACAAAAGAGAGGCTAAAGCTCTACATTGGACTATTACGCGATTGTAAATGTAGATCTTACAAGTAAATTTTAACCATTAAATGCAGAAACCTGCCTTGAAATTTCTCCCAGAGAAGCGTTGTGATGTATCAAGGCTGTGTCCAAAACAAGTATCTGTCGTGTTTAACTGCAATGCACAGAAAATGAAGCCAGAATCCAGTAATTGCAACCCATTGTGGAAGTAGATGGACTCCCTGCGTGAGTAACGCGGGATGTAGTGTGTCGGGACGCGGCGTGCAGACTGGTTATCAGGGTTATCCATTTCACCAATTCAGGAGTTATGTTACTACCCTGTAATTTAAATAACTTTGGCACTGGATGTTAGTGTCTACTAGCTAATACCCGCGGGAGGGGTATTTTGAAATCATTCAATTGAATTTCTAGTTTGTGTTGGGAAAAGAAGTTGCCGGTTCCGGCGTGCGCTACTATGCCTAAATAAATAAAAATTAATGTTTGAAGAGAAAAATTATGCGCTCAGACCGGGACTTGAACCCGGGACCCTTGGTTCTCTAGACCAAGTGCTCTACCAACTGAGCTACCTGAGCAAGTACCAATCTAAACGCAAATCTTTCTCTACATACATTGTAATTCCCGTCCACCAAATGCTATGAAGCCATGCTTCTATCTTGCAAATGGCGGCTCCTTTAAGAAGAAGACATATTTGGGAATTATACATTACAGCCATACGGCTTTTTCCATGTTTTTATTATTGATTTCGTACATCTCAATGATGGATAAATCATATTTGAAGAGAAAAATTATACGCTCAGACCGGGACTTGAACCCGGGACTCTTGGTTCTCTAGACCAAGTGCTCTACCAACTGAGCTACCTGAGCAAGTACCGATCTAAACGCAAATCTTTCTCTATATACATTGTAATTCCCGTCCACCAAATGCTATGAAGCCATGCTTCTATCTTGCAAATGGCGGCTCCTTTATTAAGAAGACATATTTGGGAATTATACATATATTATACGTATAATTTTTCTCTTCAAATATGATTTATCCATCATTGAGGTGTACGAAATCAATAATAAAAAAATTAATGTGATTTTATGTTTAGTTGAATAAGTAAAAGGAAAAATTTATATCATAGTTATTTTTAGATAACCAGTGCTGTTTACCCGGCGCTGTCCGAGAATCTATTCATCCCGATCTTCATGGCATAAATGAGCTGAAAGACAACAATTATTGTACTTCTTATGATTAGTTGAATAAGTGAAATGAAAAATAATTATAAGTATATCGGAATTATTTTAAGATTCCCCGTGCTGATTACCCTGTGTTGCCCGGGAATTTACTTATCTCGATCTTCTTGGCATAAATGAGCTAAAAGACAAAATTCGTTATTGTGAGTTATCCGTAAAAGAATATCCGCCATGTGCTGCTATGCTTGCACAGGAATCTACGTACTTGTCTCGATCTTCTTGTCATCAATGAAAGACAAAAATGGTTATTGTGAGTTATCCATAAGAGATAAACATATACTGTCGGGGAATTTTTTGTAGAGCGTTTTGAGATATTCAGTTCTGTGTACACATTAATGTTGTGTATTTGTTATGGTTTAGGCAGCGTAAGCCATTTAAGCGTCCAAAGAGCTACCTCTATTTCACGTTTTCCACTACGAAGGGCGATTTTTAAGGGTGTAGAAGTTGAGTATCACAACTCTCTTATAGCCTATGTTCATCCCGGGAATCTCCTGAACATTTTGCAAAAAGCCCCATCACAATCGGATCAACGGTATGGCCGCACATAAAGTACGAACAAACAAACAAACAAACATTCATTTTTATATATTAGATTGTACTTAATGGCGGCAGATAATGCTTTTGGACACGGCCTTGATACATCACAACGCTTCTCTGGGAGAAATTTCAAGGCAGGTTTTGGTATGCAATGGTTGACAGTTACTTCCCTTGTTAGATGCGATACGACCTACATTTTCATGCATCTCAAAATTCAATCAAAATTAAAAATAAATGATAGTTTTAAAAAACTAAAACAACATGCTTTATTAGAAAACCGAACTAAAAAATAAAAAATAATTTTAATTTCCAACACGCTTGGGATAAAATTAAAGTGGTCAACAAAAAATCATCAAAATCACATCCAACACTTATATAATAAAACTATAGTTATCAACAAAATGAAAATAATTTTACCATCAAAAGCGTGGGGTGCTCTATATCAATTAATATATTTGATAATAAACATATATTGGTAAAAGTAAAGTCTCTAAGAAGAAAATGTAAAAATCATAAAAAGCACCCCACGCTTTTGATGGTAAAATTTTCTTTTTGTTGATAACTCTAGTTTTATTCTATATGTGTTGGAGATGATTTTTTGTTGACCGCTTTAATTTTATCCCAAGCGTGTTGGAAATTAAAATTATTTTTCATTTTTTTAGTTCGGTTTTCTAATAAAGCGTGTTGTTTTAGTTTTTTAAAACTATTATTTACTTTTTATTTTTTAGTTTTAATATTTTGCAAAATAAGATAAAATGTAAATATCTTTAAATTCGCCACTATTGTAGTATGAGCTAAAAGTAAATACTCTTCTAAAAAATCCTCCCAGCCGGATTTGAACCAGCGACCTAGCGATTACTGAAATTATATACCACTAGAGTTCACCGCTCTACCAACTGAGCTCTTACAACGATTGACTAAAAAGTCGACAAGTCCGCAACCTATTATACAAGTTTTCATTTTTTTCATTTTATGATGATTCTGGCCAGGATTTTAGAAACAAAATATGAAATTATTGTATTGTCACGGGTCCTTTACAAGTATAAAAATTTCAAGTCGATCCAGTGTTTCTAAATAGGTGAAAATCGTGTTCAAAGATTCCGTTACACAGATACAAAGACACTTTTTTTTATTTTCTGACGATTCTGGCCAGGATTTTAGAAACAAATATGAAAATATTGTATTGTCACGGTTCCTTTACAAGTGTACAAAGTTTCAAGTCGATCCAATGTTTCTAAGTGGATGAAAATCATGTTCAAAGATTCCGTTACATAGATACAAAGACACTTTTTTGATTTTCTGATGATTCTGGCCAGGATTTTAGAAAAAAATGTGAAATTATTGTATTGTTACGGGTCCTTTGCAAGTATACAAAGTTTCAAGTCGATCCAATGATTTTAAGTGGGCGAAAATCGCATTGAAAAATTCCGTTACATAGATACAGGTCAAGCTAATATACTGTAAAGCTTGTAAAAATATAATGGGTATTAATTATTTATGTTTATTTCCATACTTTTTACTAACTGAAATTTGTAGTATAATATTTCCGAAGAACCAAGGCCTACTAAATTAGTTTCTGTCATTAGCCAGCCGAAGAAAGGACTAGCAGTCAAATGGTTAACGTGACGCAATCTCACAACCTTCTAATATCAAGTAGCTTCTTCAGTTGACCTCATATAGCTGAGTGGACCTCATTTCAGGCCCTTTATTAAAAAAATTCTATGTTTTAATCGATATGGATCCCGGACACTTGGGATACCAGGCAGACACGCTAACAGCTGTTCCATATATCTTACTGTTTAATAAGATTTAATGAGATGCATTGCATAATAATTATGCAACCATCATTTTATTAGCCCTTAGTTGAAATATTCGCATAATGACCTTGTAATAACTTGTTCTAGGTCGTATGATGGCTATAATATGAGCAGAAGAACATTATGAAAGCAAAATACCTTCCTGTTGCGTACTAATGAACCATGAGTTCAACAGCCGGTTT
Organism: Diploptera punctata; assembly: GCA_030220185.1. Lineage (NCBI taxonomy): Eukaryota > Metazoa > Arthropoda > Insecta > Blattodea > Blaberidae > Diploptera > Diploptera punctata. The sequence goes on from JASPKZ010007620.1 coordinate 470,106, forward strand.
AATATTTATACATCACCCATTAAATAATTATATAACCTACAGTTTCTTGATTCTCGTACGGACACGAGTTTCATACCCCTTTCTTGGGTGACTGCAGGCGATTGTTATAGAGGACAGTGTAAAACTACTTAAATATTAGAATTGTTATCTTCAGTTGTAAAAGTTCACGGGATGGAAACAACAGTTAGAGATGGAGTAAAGGAAAGTGCTCGTTTGTAAGGACGAAGGATTGTCTAGAGAACGACACGAATGCACGAAGGTTTGACCTATTCTCATAAGTGGTGAATATACAGTGTGATTCACAAATATGGCTATACGTTTGATCGCATTTTGTGACGAAAATATTATTATTAAAGGAAATATGATGTTATAATTGGAAAGGGAATTCTTCAAATTACAACAATGGAACAAAACAAATCACTTTCAATAACACTAAGCAAGTCACTTTATTGCTTCAAACTGTTCGCCGTTTACATCCAAGCATAATTGGCAACGCTTTGAGAAGTCATTAATTGTTTTATGATACATGTTTAGAGGAATAGCTCTAATTTCCCGTTCCCAGCAGTCGTTTTCTCCACTTCCCCACAGTCGACGGCTGCAATGCTACGTTAAACTCACGTCTTGCCCGTCTTGTGGCCTCACGATCATTAGCATACGTTATTACCCATGCAGCAATTGTAATTTGCTGTTGCATTTTCAACGCCATTTTGACTAATGACGTAAGTTCTGCACTGTTTTGTTTTATTCCATTATTACCTTTCCAACGGTAATTCCATATTTCCTGTAATGGTGATATTTTCATCACACAACGCGATCAAACGTAGGCCTATAGCCATATTCATGATTCACCCCGTATATATATATATATATATATATATATATATATATATATGGTATGATAAGAAAAATAAATGCCTGGACGGGATTCGAACCCGGATCTCTGAGTCTGTACCTCAGCGTGATATCCATTACACCACCAGGCGAATCCAATTCAAACACTTATTTTTCTTATATATGTATTAAATTCTCCATTATTACTAGATGTCGCGAGAACTCGGTCTTCACTGCCATCTAGTAGCTGACTATAACAAGTAAGCAAATTAAAGATAATATTTTTACCTTATAGCAGTGACGCTTTATCGATGTTATAATTAAATGTTTAACATTGAGCAATGCAAGCTTAATATGGTATGATAAGAAAAATAAATGCCTGGACGGTATTCGAACCCGGATCTCTGAGTCTGTACCTCAGCGTGATATCCATTACACCACCAGGTGAATCCAATCCAAACACTTATTTTTCTTATATATGTATTATATTCTCCATTATTACTAGATGCCGCGAGAACTCGGTCTTCACTGCCATCTAGTAGCTGACTATAACAAGTAAGGAAATTAAAGATAATATTTTTACTTTATAGCAGTGACGCTTTATCGATGTTATAATTAAATGTTTAACATTGAGCAATGCAAGTTTAATATGGTATGATAAGAAAAATAAATGCCTGGACGGGATTCGAACCCGGATCTCTGAGTCTGTACCTCGGCGTGATATCCATTACACCACCAGGTGAATCCAATCCAAACACTTATTTTTCTTATATATGTATTATATTCTCTATATATACAGGATGTCTCTCAAGTCACTATCGATTTCAAAGAAGGAAGGCAATGATTGAAAAATCAATGTTTTGAAGTTTTACACATATTCTACTGCTTTTCTACATGATCGCCATCTTGGTGAAAACACATACTCCATCTTTCAGCTGTGAAACGAAATGTAGATCTTAATATTTAAACCGTAAAAAAAAAACCTGCTGCTTCTGTTATACGATTCCGTAAATCAAGCAGACGTGATAAGGACGTTTTCATATAGTGAAACACTGAGCTCTTTATGCTGATACGCGTGGTCGTTCATGACGATCCACATCACACACAGTACGCTTAAATTTGTTTACTAGCGGAAGAATGTGTGCCTTTGTTAGGGTTGGTTTACGGAATTTATGGGTAAATTCAGCTCTGACGTCTTCATATGACTATTTAACTCATGCCCCAAATGGGAGTCAATGACCAATCACGTTTCAATGATTTCTGTATTACAACCAATCAGAGACGTGTTTCACGAAATAATTATCAACGTTAGGATTATCATATATTAAGCAAAGCTCCTCCTTTTTAATATTCTGAACAGGTCTGACCGTTATTTTGCAGTGACTGAGCCTATAACAAATACGGCTACCAGATTGTATATAATAGTGCTTACATGTCAACATTTGTAGCAATTGATTATACCACCAAAAAAAGAAACCACTGTTTGCACTTTCTTAAATGTATACGACATCAAAAATGAATTAATATACAGATTGATGTGTTTCATTTTTTCTCCACTAGAGAGCATTCTTACAATATTGCGTTCCTTTGGCAATAAATAGTATGATCTGGTTGCAGTGATAAACAAAAGAAGCAGTAGAAGCGTAGGCTACCTATCGTTTCTCATTAGTTTTCAAACATCACCGTTTACTTTAAATATAAAAATATTTTTAAATAACTGTAGTTAAATAATGATTTGTGAGTAAACAGCTTTATTTTATTCGTTAAATAGTCCTAACAAATGCCACTCTTGATTTCCAAATTCTCTAGATAAATTCACTCCTCACTTCGTGAGTCGTGAATTTATCGATAATTTGGAAATCACTCGTGGCATTACTTATGACAATCCACGTACCCGTGCACAAACAATGGCAACCTGTTCTTCCGTGCTAAACATGATGCACTAAGCTAACAGTGTATGCAAGGAAAAGAAAAAAAAGATAACAGCGTTTTCATGGAAATGAAATGGATAGTGACTTTATATATATATATATATATATATATATATAAAGAGCCAAAATATGACACGAAATAGTCTTGAACTTTAATCGAGAGAAGGGTGATTGTTATTAAACGATTTAATACAGACGGTACCTCTCTGGGAAAGTTAGCTCAAGAATCTAACATTTATGTGCATAAGTTTACGTTATCTCAATTAGTGACTCGAAGCAAATTGTAGAAAGAAAAAAGGCTGCCTCTATTGTCCGAAGTACACATGAAGGGACAGATAGCTTGACAAAACAACATGCTACCTAGGATGTTGCACGAATTGGAAATGAAAGAGGAGCATGGAAGCTTCTTGTAGGAAAACCAAAAGCAAAACGCCCAGTTGGTAGACCAAGAATGAAGTGGGAGAATAACATTAACCATGATTTGAGGGAAGTAGATTATACAGGGAATGATTGGAAAACATTAGCTCAGGATACGGATTTATGGAGATCTTATGTCCGCATGGCCATGAACTTACGGGTTCGATAGTGCCAGTGAGTTATATTATTAATTCTGTCTGTAATGGCGTAACAGTGTCCAATGATGGGTCTTAGTCTCTCCTTTGTTAGCAGTTACTGGTCCAAGTTAATTTACTTACGCTTATTTCCTACATATGTCGTGAATGGTACACTGTCAACACACCGACCCAATGAGACATTTAACAGACAACTAAGGTATTACTAAGATTATGAAGATCCCAAAATTCTCTCAAAAAACAGGTAAAAAAATCTTATTCTTCTAAAGGTACAAACTAATAATAATAAGGTAAATTTTTCATAGGGGTCTCTTTATTTAGGTTTAAGGGTCCTCATCTAGGGGATATGTGGATGGCAACCACAAGGTGCCCAAGCTGTGCAAAACATTTCTTCCACTTACTTGTGTTTTGCACTCTTAACTTTACTATCTAACCTCTCTTGGTTAACTCTTGTTTTTTCGACCCCGACGCTATTAGGGCATCCGAGGGCTAGGGAGTCTTTCCTTTCTTCCATTTCTTCTTTCCTTTATTTTCTTTCCTTCTCCAGAAAAGCCTGACCAGAGGCTATAAGATGGTAGCCCATCACTGGTCTAGCCTTCCTTTGGCCAGCAACCAATCGAAGGGACTATTATTATGCTTTCAAGTCTTATACGAGAATTTCCCATACGGGAAAATTTTCTATAGGATCGTAACAGGCCTTGGCCTAATACTTGGAAGGAAGAAGAAGAAGAAGAAGAAGAAGTTTCTTTTACGAGCGGCCGGGTTTGAACCCGAGACCCTTGGTACCAGAGGCAAGGAGCAAACCGTGGCCGACTCAAATTATAGGCTATGATAAAAACCCAGACGGCCTTTCCCATCCAATTAATACTTCACTCGGCTACTGGATGTCTCTTTGAGGCGATGAGCTAACCACATGTCACTCACTGACATACAAGGGAAATAATATTAGCTAAATTAGCTTGGTTAAGTAACCCACAAGGGAGCATCCTTGCCCCTACGTGGGGGGAGGTGATACTGGTGTAGTCTGAAGAGACTAAGTATTCCTAAAGCTTTTTTAAGGGGTATAATTTGGATTGAATTCATTAGAAGTTGTATAATATAATTGTTAAAGTTATACAATTTGAATCGTATATTATTAAATTAATAGCAAGGAGATGAAGCTATTAGAGATTGGAATGAATTTCTGAAGGAGAGAAAACAGAACATCAAGAAGAAATAGTGTATTATGACGATACGGGGTTGGGAAGTTGTTTTTATAGAATCGTGGACAATTCTGTAAAACACTTCACAAACGTGCGTTGTACATTATTTTTTTGCGCGATGGTATTTTCAAAATAATAAATAATCGTAATATAATATATTTGTTGGAAATATTTGCGTTTATTATAAACAACTGACTAACGAAACAGTGTGGGCAATGTTTATTAGTTCAAACAACAGGAGGTCGTTCGACCAATTACAAAGTAAGAAACGACTATTTTCTGCTATATTTCGCCTGTGGAGCATCCCCTCTTGATGGTCCAACAATAATCGGCCAGCATATTAGGTTTCCATTTGCCTTGATATATCTTTTCCATAGCTGAAATCTCCTGAGTTAGCTCATTTGGTTTTATTTTACAATGGTCAAATGGACGAAAAAAACGTTTATTAAAAAACAGTTATTTAAATCCGTTAATTAAAATTGAAATAAAAAAAAACTGTGGATGATGGAGAAATTCCAAATACATATTTGAAAACACGATAAAAACTGCATGAAGTACAACTATTGGTATTCATGAGAAAAAAATCATGTTGACCAGTGTAATGTGTAATAAGAAATACAATGAACTTTAAAATCTTAAATATAAATAATCTATAAATAGAACAATAAACACAATATTCATATGAATGATGTAATAAAGTATATAAAAAAGAGCAACCGAGGATCAATAATAATACATCATGCAATACAAGTAACTATAGGTGTATATATATCGCTCATATCCTACATAGATTTACTCAACTCTAGTACTCTGGATGGTATTATAGCCTCACTATGATGGTTGTCCAGCGGCTCGCTTTGTTTCCCCGCAGCTGTTATAAATAATTAAGTACAAAGATACCGACTACCGCCAATATAATTATTCCGCATGTTAATCATAAGTAATTCCACGAGTGATTTCCAATTTATTTAGAGTATTTGGAAATCAAGTGTGACATTTGTTAGGTCTATTTAACGAATAAAATTAAGCTATTTACTCGTAACTCATTATTTACACGTATTTATTTTAAAATAGTTATATATTTAATGTAAATGGCGATGTTTGAAAACAAATCAGAAATGTGAGGTTATGGATATTCACTGCAACTTGATCATATTATTTATTGCCAATTAGGATCGTAATATTGTAAGAATCCACTCTAGTGGAGAAATAACGAAACACATCAAACTGTATATTATAATCAACATTATAGGTTATTAATTTTTTTTAGTAAGCAACTCGGTGAAATCAAGGAATCTGTTCATTACTTGTTATATTCAATGTATTTGTTGGAGAAAAATAATGCTCTGAGGTGTTCAGAATATTAAAAAGGAGGAGCTTTCTTTATCACAAAAGCAGGAGCTGATACATACAAATCGATAAAGAGCGAGGTGAAACACGACTGTCATTGGTTGTGAAATAAAATTAATTGAAGCGTGATTGATTATTGACTACCATTTGGGGCATGAGTTAAAAAGTCATTGTCAAGGAATGTCGAGCTTTTGTATAAACGAACAACCATCGTAGTGAGGCGATAATACCATTCTTCTTTGGCAAGAATTAATACGTTAACAAAGAGAAGTTCGGCCATCTGCATTATACTCGTAGTAATGCATCGAAGATATTGTTGATTGAGAGCTGAATTCCTCTGTGTATAGTCAATTCCCACTGTCTGATGGTTGCATTTACATAAATATTGAATAGCTGTCTGTGGTGGTAAAGAGTAACTCTGCCATACTCTGATATTTATTGGTTTCCATTATGTATAAACTAATGCATTTCTAATTGAAATCGCATTTACTTTATGTACATTGCAAATTGGTAATGTTATTTGACTTCGATTTCCATCAAATGATAAAAATAAAATAAAAAATCTTGTATCTACTAATTGAATATGAGACATGAAAAACCCATTCAAGAACACTTTTGGTATTAAATTGGATTTTGATAGATTATGCACGAAGAAGACATTTGCCACCGTACAAATGCTTGAGGGGGCACACCGTAGCGTAGTGGTTAAGGCACTGCGCTATAAGCCGGAAGGTCAAGGGTTCAAGTCCCGGTGGGGTCAGGATTTTTAAACTGATCCAAACCTTCTGGCGGCACTACGGCCCTGGATTCGACTCAACCTCTAACGGAAATGAGTGCCAGACACTTGCTCTGGGTTTAAAGGCGGCCGTCACGCAGGGCTGACAACTCGGCTGAAATCAGGTGCTGACATGTCCAGAAAAAGTGGGAGCCTTAACCTCCTACTAGCCCAAGGGCCTCCTAAGGCCTGTAGTGAGATTACTTACAAGTGCTTGAATTTACAAGGCAACCGTCAACCATTTCATGCCGAACCCCACCTTAAAATTTCTCTCAGAGAAGCGTTGTGTTGATCAAGGCCATTCCAAAAAATCCGAAATCGAAGCCAGAATCCAGCAACGGCAACCCACTGTTCGAAGCAGACGAGTTAAGAGCGGTGTGAAGTGAGACGAGACGCGGCACGGAGGACAGGTGATAGGGTTATCCAGTCTACCAATACACGAGTTGTGTTACTTCCCTATACTTTAAATGAGAGCTTCGGCTCTGGATTTTAGTGCCTTACTGGTAAAAAGGCAGATAATATTTTGGACACGGCCTTTGTATATAAGAACGCTTCTCTGGAAGAAATTTCAAGGTAGGTTTGCAATGGTTGACAGTTCCCTTATTTGAACAGATTATGCATGAATAAACCATTTGTCACCATATAAGTTCTTGAACTTAAATAGTGGGAAATTATTTTTTGATGCTTAATCTGAACTGAAGTTAGTACTTTTCGGTCCAAAACCGTCTAGTAGAACACTTAGCAAGATTTTAAAGTTTCCTAACAGAAGGAATAATATACGAGAAAAGAAAGAGAGTCATATTTATGTTGTATCTATTTATTGCATTTGTTATACGACAGAGTTGACAACTCAAGAAAACTCGGCCGGATAAGTACCGAGTGAGTTGTCTTAATGGATAACATTTGAGACTATTCAGGAGGTGCCGGATTCAAAACCCGGTGCCGACCAACCTGACTGAGTTTTTCTTCGTGGTTTTCTTCAACAATCAAGAAAAATGCTGGGGTGAAATTCAATTACCCATTTCATCAAATTCACCATTTCATAATACAGTAAAACTTGCTCAAAGCGGAATCGCATGGGACCAATTTTTTTCCACATTGGACAATTTTCCGCATTATAAAAACTGAAACTTATTAATAATCTTGGATTACAGAGTACCGTATATGTCTTTTTACGTACCTAGGATTAATTGTAATTCCGCTGCCTTTGAAAAGTGAAGTATAGTATGTATGAGCGACTTCTACGGTAACGCGCGAAAAAGCAGTCCCGTTTCGTCAGCGTTAAAAATATCTCTTAGGAGCGTATCATGAAATTCAAGTATGCAATTTCGGGGTTCGCTCACTAACTACACTTTCGTCCACACCCTTTGATTCCTCGCAAATTTCATTCCACACTACATTGTGTCGTCTTTTAAAGCTCTCCAGCCAACCTGAAGATTCCTTGAAATCGTTATTTCCTTAGGGATTTAACAAGAGCTTAGAGCTTGACTTTGGAGCATCGGTCCGGAAAATTTTGGAGATTTATCTTCAATCCCTTACACTTTTTCGCTTAATGAGAATGATACATATGTTTCAGCCATCTTTATTCCGTAAATTCAGAACGCTGCCTGTGATAGATCGGTCTCAGAACTTAACTAATTTACGATTCTACAGGGCAATTGTTATTTACAAGACAGATATCTGTGTTTCGCATAACGGGTTTGCAGTGAGGCCGAAAGAAAATTTCAGGTACAGGTAGAATTTATACTGTAAAAGCCTCTTATTCGCGGGGGATATGTTCCGCAAATATGTCGCGAATACAGAAACCGCGAATATGGAATGGTAATGTATGGGTATATAGGGGATATGTTCCAAGGTTACAGAATAAAATAAAAATTATCAAGATAAAATCAATTAATTAGGGATTTTGAACAATTTTTATTAAGTATTACTGTCAGGTTTTACTGCGAATTCTGCGATAATTTGTCTTCGGATTTCTTTATTCAGGTTTTACTGTGAATTCTGCGACAGATTTGTCTTCGGATTTCTTGATTCATTAACATTGAAACAGCATAATACAGACGCAAACGACTCGCCAACTCGTAGCATTTTTATTTTTAGTTTAGGCGGCAACGCTAATTTCTTTTCTCTTCGGTACTAATTATTTTTTTCTTTTCTTTTACTCTACATTATAAACTGGGAACAAAGCACAAGAGACACGTGTTATTCAATCAAAATTATTTCAACGATATTGAAACAATAATATACCGATCGTGGCGATAGAGGCATTTATCAAAGTACATATCGGCACGTGAAATACAACAGCTTTTAACAATGAACTTTAGGGCCAGTGACAATTAGGTTTGTTTTTTTTAATATTTATTTGTCCACTTGATTTGAATCACTATTTGTTAAAGCCGTCTTGGCACCTGCCTTCAGTATGTATATGTATATATAACAAAACTGCTGATGGTTAAAGAAAATATTTACCGCCTGGATCCGCGAATAAAGAAAATTTATGCCGGGAATATAGGAACTGTGTCACAATGTTTTAACCCTCGAATAAAAAAACTTTTACTGTACTTCACCCGGCGGCAGGAATCGGTCCTTATTTTTTTTGGCCTAACCGGAATTCAGTGAAGTGGAAACTAATTTATTTATCTCTATGTATTTCCGCTTTATATTTTTTCATGAATTGTGTAGAAATATCCTTCCGTTTCCGTGTTGGACAAATTCCGTTTTATGCAAAATAAATACACGTAAAATTAGTATTATTTCATCGGGACCGATAAATTTGTTCACATTGGACAGATTTTCGCATTATTAACGTTCCGGATTAAACACGTTTTACTGTCTATATATATATATATATATATATATATATATATATATAACAGTATTCTGCTCAAGAGCAGGTCTTTCACTACAAACTCAGCATTCTCCACACTTTCCTTAACTCAGCTTTCCTTTTTTATATCCGCATATAAACCATTTATTTTAATATTGTCTATCATCTCATGTCTTTTTCTGCCTCTTTCTTTCCGTTGACCATTCCTTCTAGGGCATCCTTCAACAGGCAGTTTCTTCTTAGTCAGTGGCCAATCCAATTTCTTTTCCTCCTCTTTATGAGTTCTAGCATTGTTCTTCTTTCACCCACTTGTCTAGCACAACTTTATTTCTTACTTAGTCCATTTTATACGTTCCATTCTTCTCCATATCCACATCTCAAAAGATTCCAGTCGCTTTTCCTCATTCCGAATGAATGTCTAAGTCTCTACACCATAAAATCCTTCACTCCACACAAAGCACTTCACTTGCCAAAGGTCCGCAGAAAATGGTTCTCTTATTGTTAAAAGCTTCTTTTGCCATTGCTATCCTCTGCTTTACTTCTTGATCGAAGGCCCATTTCATAATATCGTAATAAATAAAATTATAAAAAAATGATGTTTGTGTTTTTCACATAAAATATAATATGATCCTAGGCCACGACGTTATGTAAAAGGTAAAATATTCCCACTACTGGCATTAGGATGCCATTCAGGTAGTAGGAGTTTGATTCCCACCTTTCTAGGCAATCTGTACGAGATGTCAGCTGGGTTGTTAACCCTGAGTTACGGCCGCCTTTACCCGCAGAACAAACGTTTGGTACTTATTTCCGTTAGATGCTGAATCGACTTCAGGACCAAGTTGCCGCCAGGAGGTTGAGATTAGTCCCACCGGTATTCGATCCTCGACCTTCCGGCTATAGGGATACAAGTTATAAATTTACCTCAGTCTGCGCTTGCTGGGAGTTTTGACGATAAGAGGTCCCCCGGCATCATTATGGTTAACCAATCGGTCTTTCTAATGTATTACCGTTCGTCTCCCACTGTTTGCATTCATTGTTTGTGAGTGAAGAGGGAGTCCGGCAGCCAGTGATAGGTAGGAATATAGTAAGTAATGGAATTTATTGACATTTCTAAAGAAAGAAAATACATTTTCAAGCACATTGCGCACGGGCCTGCTTGTCCATAAGTGAATTTTTTTCGTGAATAAAATAAAAAATAAACATAAGAATATATAAACAAATACATATATGGCTAAACACCTACAATCATACACAAAGAACGTATAAAAACAATCAATATATAGACCTGTATGTTATCTACTCTTAGAGTGATCCTAACATAAGCAAACACCAATAGTACCCTTCCGCCATTCGCGCCACAATTACAGTCACAATGACAGGGAGCACGTGTGAAGTATATAAGACGTGTAATCGTTGAATGGGGTAGATTTGCAAGAAAGCCGGTGAGATTTCTCACTGAACTTATGAAATACATTTAAAATAGCTGTTTTTTTTTTTACCACTAGTCAAAGGTTTGCCAGACTTGTGTTTTAAAAATGTAGGTGGCGACACAGCAACGGAAGACTCTACACTTTCAGACGTTTTGTTGCATCAGAATTGACTGAAGCATGACTCAAATGCATCATACATATGTAATAAACTGTTTTAAGTTGTAATTACTGATTATGTATATTTTATAATATTTCCTATGTTTTGAATACCATTATTTTTATTCACGAAGAATAAAAGTATATTCAGAGGACATATTTTCAATTTAATGAAGAGGACTACTTTTTCACGTACTAATTGCTTCTATATCTCACGTCGGTCTCCATAACCAATGAAAAGCGAGCAGGTCACATGGTTTTGTTTTAATTTAAGAGCGAACAGCCTTTATAAGTTTACGTCTACAGTACATACACAACAATACACATCTACACTCATATATAAAAAGACCATGTGTATTAGATATAAAAAAAATCAATTCGTATATTAATAATTTTAAATAATTGCTACAGAACAAATTAAACACACACACACACACACACACGAGCGCATACCATTTCCACCTCTACAGTCATTACAGTCATCAAATGCACTATGGGCAAATTCAGTTCTAGCGTCTTCATATGACAACGTGTGTAATCATACACAAACGATGGCAACCCGTTCTTCCGCATTTAACATGTTGCATAACAGTGTATGCAAAGAAAAGAAAAAAATAGCAGTGTTTTCATGGAAATGGATAGTAACTTTAGAGACAGCTTGTACAGTAAAAGCTCCTTATTCGCGGGGGATATGTTCCGTAAATATGCCGCGAATACAGAAACCGCGAGTATGGAATGGTAATTTGTATGGGTATATAGGGGATGTGTTCCAAGTTTCCGAAATGAAATAAAAATTATCAAAATAAAATCAATTAATGAAAGATTTTGAACAATTTATTACGTATTTACTATTATTGTTATTATTATTCACTATTATTACTGACGGGCTTAGGAAAGGGCTTAAATAACTTAGTATTTTCTTCTCTGCTTGCAGCTTTATTTTTTTTATTTTTTTAATGTCCCAGGTTGTCTTTCGACATTCCTGATTTCTCTCATGGCATGGCGAAGGTCTTTCAATTCAGATTGATATTTAGCTGTGAATTCAGTGATAGAATTCCTTACTTTGTCTTCGAATTTCTTGATGAATCGTACAGTTGATTCATTAACATTGAAACAGCGTGATATAGACGCAAACGACTCGACAAACATTTATATTTTTACTCTAAGCGGCAAAACTACTTTTTTCCGTTTCTGAACTAATTTTCTTTCCTTTTACTCGACATTATAAATTGGCAACAAAGCAGAAGAAACACGTGTCATCCAATCAAAATTATTGCAACGAATGACAAGTTGAAACAATAAACCACTGATCGTGGCGAGGGCGTCATTTTTCAACGGACATAGCGGCACGTGAATTACGGCGGCGGTGGCTTTTATCAACGAACTTTAGGCTTAGTGACAATAAAGCTTGTTTTACTTTGATATAAATTTGTCCATTTGTTTTGAATCGCTACTTGTAAAAGCTGCCTTGGTAATTGCCTGCAAAAAAAAAAGTTGCCGATGCGTTAATAAAGGACGCTAATCCTTCAAATATACCGACTGGATCCGCGAATAAAGAAATTTTTAGGCGCGAATACAGGAACTGTGTCGCAATTTTTTAACCTGCGAAAAACGAAAACGCGAAAAAGGGAACTGCGAATAAGGAGATTTTACTGTATAATATAGACTCTGCTTTTACCATACAAATGTATTGTTTCAGTTTTATTGTTTTTTTTATGTGTGAAGGGATACATGTGACATATTTTATGAAAGACTACTTTCACTGTATATAACTTAAGCCTTAAGTGTATACTTGCTGTTACCACGCTTGAATTAAAACAAGATTGAATTGTGGGGTGTTCGCCCTCCTCCTGTCATAGACATGTTGAGTTCAAGGGCGACCGTTTTGATTGATTGAGCTCAGATTGGATTATCAAATTACAAAACTAATTTCGAAGACTCTAACAACGCAATTTCTTTCCTTGGTCATAACTTCAACGTTGAAACCTCAAGAAAGTTGTTAGATTAATAACAAGAAGTTAGGTGTAGAACCTCCAATTTACGAGAATAATAGTCTGATGCCTGCTGAATAATTATTTCTTAAGCCTTGTTTATTCTTATTTGCAGGACGAATCAAGTTGTTGAGGGGTATTTACTGAGTGTTTTGATATAAGGAACCCATGATCTCCGGAGGCTCATCGCCGAGTAATTTCATTGTTTTCGTTTTGAACTCGACCATCTTTGTATTTATTTACTCGGAATATTTTAATGTGTTAGGGGGCAGCACGTTTTGCAATGATTATTAGGGAATATCTTGATGAACAGTTCGGGAAAATATGAATTGCTCGTGGTGATCCTGTTCAAGGGCCAGCTCGGTTACCATATCTGACACCCTTAGGTTTCTGGGGTCACCTGGAGTGTATCATGTATGTAATTTCTGTCGTAACATGTACTCCGTATGGATCTAGTTGCTAGGATTGTAGCAGCCGCTAACGATGTTCTTCAATCTCCTTGGATGCTAAGAGCGTGTGCGACAGCCCATGGAGGCATCGCTATGAAGTTCGTGGTGATCATGGCGGTAGACATTTTGAACAATCACTATAAATAGTGTAACTGTGTAATATGGAAGTAATCATATTCCGAATAAACAGATACAAATGTGGTTGAGTTATACAAAACGAAAGCAATGAAATTACTCTTTAATGAGCCACCGGAGACAAAAGGTTCCTTAATCAAAACACTCAGAAAAATCCTTGAACAACTTGTATAAGTTTGCCGGCAGAGTTTGGATATATGGTGTCTGTATGTATGTGCTCTTTCTCTCTTTCTTTCTCTCTCTCTGTCTGTCTCTTTCTACCCCCCCCCCCCTCTCTCTCTCTCTCTCTCTCTCTCTCTCTCTGTCACACACATACAGTGTTCAGAAAAGTTTACAATATATACACAGAGCTATTTGTCACACACTGATTCGAATCCTTGTGCATAAGAAATGTTCCCCAGATTTATGAAACTAGTTATAATTCCTGCGGAATGTGACATTCACAATTATCACTCCTATATTGGCTAAATGATCATCATTTTCCTGATTGACACATTTGGTTGATTTCATTATATGACCACAAGCCACATTGCAGGGCTTCTAGGTCTGTCGCGTCATGGAGTGGAAAAATGAAAAAAAAAATCATATACGAGTATGTTAATAGGTTATTAGCCGCGGTGGTTATGTTGCTTGCCTTTGATCCCGAAAGTCGTGGGTTCAAACTAGGTCGGGGTAGATGGATTTTTTTAGAATGGAAAAATCCAAAGAGCAAATCCTCCGGGAGGGGCTTTAAGCCGTGGTGCCTAGTCTGAAAATTATCAGGCTCGTAAAAGAAGCTCTGAATAAAGAGGCCTCTAAACAAAATGTACCGACCTTCTTCATCCTAGTAATACGTACTAGATATATCATTGGGTCGCTATATTGACCGCATATTCATGGCATCTTTACGGAAACAACCTAACAAAGTAGAGGCTAAGGCCCAACATTGAGCGGTTACGCCATTGCAGGTTGGTGTGTCATTCTAGACCTCAGCCCTACGAGGGCCACTCAGAATTTCTTTAGACGTGACTGCACTGTTTACGATAGAAAGATAATAGTGCCAGCAGCGTGTAGGGAGGTCCTTTGTTAGTCAAATGACATAGTTTCCGCCCGCCTTCACCCCTCATCCCATAGCAGCTGTGGGTCAAATGGTAGGGGATAAAAGTAACCTTAGTCTACAGCATGTAACTACAGTATCGAGGAATGATTTTATACGATTTTAAAAGTGGCTTAAACCAGGAGCAGTCACTTGTAAGGCTTGCAGAGGCTTTCGGGGACCTTGCTCTTTCCCATGCCATAGTTTTCAATTGGTTTGCAGAGTTTAAGAGGGGTAGAATCTCTCTTGAAGATGAAGAGAGGAATGGGCAACCGTCGACGGCAGTGACTGAGGAAACCATCGATGCTGTGGAGAATATGGTGCGATAAGACGCCCGTGTGACTTATGAAGACATTGAGGCATTCCTAAGTATTGGATCGGGGAATGTTAAAAAAATTCTGCGCAGCTATCTTAGGGTCAGCAAGATATCATCTCATTGTGTGCCACACAGTCTCACTGAAGGTCAAAATGTCACTCGAGTGGAATTGTACTGTGAATTGTTCGGGGATTCAACAATGGGAAATCTCGCCGCATTTCTGAGATAATTACAGGTGACGAGACATGGATTTACCAACATGATCCACAAACAAAGCGTCAGTCATCGGTATAGGTCTTTCTTGATGACGATCGGCCTGTCAAAGTGAAAAGAGCAAAACGTATTGGGAAGAAAATATGCATCAAAGGACACACTGCAGAGTGGCACACCAAAGTTTCCGTCCCACAGGTATTCCAAAAATTGCGAGAAAAGCGCCCAGGACCTGGACTGAGGGGCATCCTGTTGCACCATGACAATGCCTCTGCCCACATCGCCCATTTGACAATGGATTTTCCGAGTAGGACTCCTGTGCAGCTGTTAGCCCATCCTCCTTACAGTCCGGACCTGGCACCCTGTGACTTCTCTTTGTTTCCTAAGGTGAAGGCCCAACTGTGTGGGAAGCGGTTTTCAACACCTGAAGATATGGTTGCAGCATACCAAGTGGAGCTCTGTGCATTGGATGAAAGCGGCTGGCGCCAGTGCTTTCAGTTGTGGCTCAGTAGGATACGACGATGCATACAGTACTTTCAGAAAATGTAATGATAAGGTTTCAATTATAGTACGGTCCTTAACTGATGTGTATCTAAAATTTTTCTGAGTTACCCTCGTATGAGTACCAAGATTTCCGTCATCAACATGGATTGTTAGATTTTTCTGATTGCACACTAGAAAGAAATATGCACGTTGTTATTTGTGTGGATAGTATAGTTACAGACGTCTCTCAGTAAAACTTACTCAGTAACCATAAAGTTCTGCTGTATTCTCCCTCAATCATCAGAAAAGTAGGATATGTCGCCATAGGCCACTATGTTTGTATATACTACTATGACGAACATTTTTGACACAAGTTTCAAGTAGTGTAAAAGTGAAAATAATTTAAAATAACTTCTCCAACGAATATTACGTTACTCAGAGCGAGCCCTATTAGCAGATAAGTAAAAACGGAAGTCATGTGTAAAAGAGATAGAGGGATATAATCATTCTTTGCATTGGCTTCCAGTTTGACACCTCGAGTCCATCCAGAAGGATCTACAAAGTCATCAACAATCTTTTCCACAATGCCTGCCTCAACCAGACGTTTAGTTAATTTATTCACCAGAGGTAGATATGGACTTAGTGTAAACATATTTAGTGTTCTATGAACGCTTATTCCTTCGCTACTAAACTTATGAAAAGATGTTGTACGTATATCCTTAAAATATAATCGGGAATTGTATATAAAAATATTTTCATCAGTAAAAGCGCCTATATTAGAGACATAAAAACAATATATCAACATGTCACACATATTAGTAAATTGTATGTATTTATCTCTGATTGGTAGAATATACCAATATTCTTTTGGTAAAATGTGAAATGAAAGATTCAAATTTGATTCTTCCAATTCTTCAAATGTATCAATTTGATGTTGAATGCCTGGATCAGTAAAGTAACTTGTCATGAAAGCTTGGAATACAGTTGTTAAAGCAATAGAAGATATCACCCAAGTCATAAAAACTACGCGAACACTAATTCCGTGGGGTATTTTACTGGCCGAAACGTTCAGAAGTATAGCCCAAGGATCTAAAAAGTATTGCATGTGATCTGTAATTTTGAGAGAATTCAGAAGTTTCAGCGAGATTGAAATTAATGCTAGAGATAACAAAATAAACCCCCAAGTGTATATATTAAAGACTTGTGTCAAATTTGACCAATGTGGACGTGATTTTGACTCTGGTACAAACCATGTAAAGAACTCGGTGTGATATCTTTCCATGAATGTTATTGAATTCATAAGTTCATCTGTGCCTATACGGCTTCCTCCTAATCCAATCGTTTCTGTCTTGTCAAACTCGTCTGTTTTATAATCCTTTAATTGCAAATTCAAATGAGAAATTATTTGTTGAATCAATATAAATTCAATACCATCTGTTATTACATCATAATTATTATATATAGCAAATGGTGGATCATTATGCCCATAAATAACGACAGGACATTTTTTATAATCTCGTTGACTCTCTGCTATTTTTAATCTAATTGGAATTGTTCTTACTTCCTGACATGTACCTAAGAGAATAACTCTTTCAAAATTTCCACAATGGTCAGGTCTCCAAGAAGAAATACTAAAAAATTCATTTTTATCTTGATGTATAACGATCGTTTTGAAAAGAGAAAATGTACTTAAAAAATCGAATACTACTTGTATATTTTGAGGTATACCCAGCACTATAATTATTACTGTGGCTTTAGGTAAAGACAAATTTCGGATTATATGTTTCAGATTTCTCATATGATAATTTAATTGTTTGGCTAGTAAAATGAAAATGAATCCATCGAACTTATAAAAATTATATTTAGAATATGTTTCCATAACATCTACTGTAAGTGTCCATGAATTCTCTTTATGTATTTGTTCAATGATGCCATTCTGGATAACATCGTAAGACGCATTAACTCTCAAACACCATTTACATTCCCAGTCTAAATTCAAATTTCCAACGTAATATTTTTGATATTCATAAACTACATCCATATCAAGATATTGTAAATGATCTTCTTCGATAATTTTTTCTTCGGAACAGTTGTGAGTTTTCACTGATGGTGAACGTTTTGTCCTTCTAATTTCAGATCTTACTGAAGATTTTTCTGTAGCTATTGAAATGAATATTGTTCCTCCTATTGGAACATTTAGTTTTAAAATCTCTACAACACATTTTGGAGCTTCATGATCATTTGTTTTGTATACCATCGTTCTCTTCCCCAGCACCTAGAATAAGAAACGTTTACAATTATAAATCTTATGAGAATTCATATCCAGGAATACTAAAAAATAAGTAAACAATTTTAACGTTCTAGAAAACAAAAGCTATTTACGATAACATATAGTACTTTGGAGTTTTGTAGGTGAAGGTTTAATGTTTTGTCTATGAACTCACAAATATTCAATGTGTGATCCCTGCGTCACATAACGCATATCAATACGATTATCAAGTTCATTCCAAACAAATCTGCATCGACACTTGTTACAACTTATCTGATACTTTAACTTAATTTAAATTATGAAGAAGTGGAGGGACAAAAACACCTCTACATTTCATACGTCTTCAAAGAAAAAAATCGCATGACGTGAGGTTGGGGGATTTTGTTGCCAAGTCGTCTGCTTAGAACAAGAATGTTGCTATTGAGGTTGTTCTGATGAAAATATTGCTTTATTTTTTTACGAATATTCATCAGTCCTACTTACTATACATACACACACACACACACACACACACACACACACACACACACACACACACACACACACACACACCGTGTCCCATTCAGACCTCCCACATTTTAATTAATCATAACTCTCAAAGTATGCGGAATTATGAAATGAGGTTTATAAACTTTATTAAGGTTCCAGTTAGTTTTACAATCCTTGTAAAGTTTTATTTTTAAGGGGTATTAAAATAAAGAGAAACTCGAAGAATTTTTGTTTTCATTATTGCAGTTAATTCATCTGTCGCATGTTGGACAATAATGACATAAAACAAAATGGCCAGACATCACTTCAGTGGACTTCTTCCTCTGTGGTATGTAGAAGACCGTGTGTCTGCGACTCCATTACAAGATCTTCATGATTTACGAGCCCGTATCCTTGACACCATTGCAACAGTACCAATGGACATGTTGGACAGAACATGGTACGAAATCAATTACAGACTTGATATTGTTAGTGCTACTAATGGTGCACATATAGAGGTGTTTTAGTGTGTGGCAATGACAATTCTTTGAGTTTCTATTTCGTTTAATACCAACCTCATTTCATAATTCCGCATACTTTGTTAGTTATGATTAATTAAAATGTGGGAGGTTTGAATGGGACACCCAGTATATCAACGCTCCAACGGGAGCAATTTTATTAAGGGAACTGAACTCGGGTATAGTAGTAAATTAAGAAAAATAAGGTTTAGTTCATTAATCAGCAAAACTGGATCATTTAGGAGTGGGGATTTGCCTAAAGCGAAAATTAAAAAATCTCTCTAGCGGCCTCAATTTTATATTTTTCGCACCGAAACTCAGTATATGCTATTTAAATAAAACGAGATAGGCATTCTCCAAAATTCAGCGAAATCCGACCATTATTCCACAATTAGAAGTGGGTATTTACCTGAAATACGGCACTATGGCCCTGGTGTCGACTCAGCCTCTAACGGAAATGAGTACCAGACGCTTGTTCTGGGGGTAAAGGCGGCCGTCACGCAGGGCTGACAACCCGGCTGACATAAAGTGCCGATTGTCTAGAAAAAGTGGGAGCCCTAACCTCCTACTACCCCAAGGGCCTCCGGGTCTGTTGTGGGATCACTTTACTTACATAATTTAAAATAACTCTACTGACCACCGCAGGGTGATGATATACGTACGATTTAATTAACAAAAATTCAATATTGGTAAGTATTCTGTAAAAATCTAAGGAGCAAGTCCTCTGAAGGGACTTTAAGCCGTGGGTTCCGAATCTGATGATTTTCAGGCTCGTAAAGGAATCTTAATCCTGAATAAAGAGGCCTCTAAGAAAAATTTACCTACCTTCATCATCCTAGTAAGGGGCACTCCGTAGCGTAATGGTTAAGGCAATAGGCTACAAACCGGAAGGTCGAGGATTTGAGTCCCGGTGGAGTCAGAATTTTTAAACTAACCCAAACTTTCTGGTGGCACCATGGCTCTGGGGTCGACTCAGCCTCTAACGGAAATGAGTACCAGACGCTTGTTCTGGGGTAAAGGTGGCCGCCACGCAGGATTGACAACTGGGCTGACATCAAGTGCCGTTGTCTAGAAAGAGTGGGAGTCTTAACCTCCTACTACCCCGAGGGTCTCCTATGGCCTGCAGTGGGATCACTTTACTTTATTCATCATCATTAATACCTTAGTTGCCTACTAGATGTCTCATTGGGTCAGTATGTTGACCGCATACAATGCATTACATATGTACGGAAATAAGTGTAAATAAATTAACTTGGTCTAGTAACTCTTTACACAGGAGAGGCTAAGGATCTACATTGCACTGTTACACCATTGTAGATAGAATATGTATTCCGTAAATCAATAAAATTTGAACCTAAATTCGACGTCTGAGGAATTTACTTAGTAGATAAAGTTTTGATAAGGAACCCATGTCCGGAAACTTACCATTTCGACGTAAAATAAGTTTGAAGATCGAGACACAATGGGCTGATATCGCGTGTCTTGTGCTCCAGAATAAGTATTACGGACTTCTAGAGATTGTACTACACCTGTCGAGGTCGGAGGAAGATCTTCTTGCACGAATTCTGGCGGCAGTAGAAATTATTGAGCACACACCAGGTCTTGTGGGGCGTGTGTATGAAAACATCCGTCGCAGGTACACTTTGTCCAACGAACAACAGGTCGCCACGTGGAACCACATTTTTACTACAACCCCTAGAAGTCTGTAGTACTTATTCCGAAACACAAGACACACGATATCAGCCCATTGTCTTTCGATCTTCAAACCTATTTTACATCTAAACTGTACGTGGGTTCCTTATCAAAACTTTATCTACTAATATTATGATCTTGAAGAAGATTTCCGGGCTGTTGGCCAAGGTCTTGAGGCTTGAAGATCCCCGACGTTTCGCCAGAGACTGCGTCCGGCATCCTCAAGGTTTGTCTTTCCTTGAGGATGCCGGACGCAGTTTCGGGCGAGCGTCGGGCATCTTCAAGCTTCAAGACCACGGCCAACAGCCCGGAAATCTTCTTCAAGATCATAATACTAACTCCGGCCGTGAAAACCTAAGTCAGTGCATATATCTGCTAGCTTCCCTCTACAACCTCTAGAAGTCTGTAATACTTATTCTGAATCACCTTGTATAGTTAAGCTGTATCACCAACATTCACCGAAAAACTTATTTTAAAAAATCCAAAAAATGAATTACATCAATAACACTGGTCAACAGTGATTTTGTTGCCCTTGATCTAAGATTAATTTCGGATATATATATATATATATATATGCTCACAATTCATTAAACTATCAATGATTTTGAAAGATTTGCTCTGTTTTTTTATCGTTGTTTTAATTTAACGCTATAAAAATCCGAAAATATGAAAAAAAACATATATTTATAATGTAAATTGTTTTTTGAAAAATTAGTATACACCGACGTAAATAGAAATAAAAATGTGAAAACCCATGTTATACTTGAGTGAAACGCCTTTTATAAGATTTTCTTCTATATTTTTTTAGGGGACAATCTCATTTTTAAGGACCAGCAGTAATCTGCCATAATGTGATGGTCCCATCTACCCTGATACCTTTCCTCCATTACTTTTAGATCCTGGTAAAAGCGCTCTCCCTGTTTGTCGCTATAATTTCCTAAATTATCCGGAAATCTATCCAGGTGACTATGGAGAAAGTGTAACTTTATACTCATATTTGCTCCTACAATCTTGAAACTTGTCAATATGTTTTGCACAATTTCTTTATAATTTGGTGTTTTATAGTTACCTAGGAAATTTTCTACTGCCAGTACGAAACCCTTCCAAGTTTCACTTTCCGGAAATCATAACTTTGATAAAATTGGCATCTTTCATCAATTGCCGAATTTGAGGACCATCAAATATTCCGCCTTTTAACTGTTCCATACTGAGCTTAGGAAATTTTCTACAAATGTATTTGAAACATTCTCCTTCCTTGTCCGACGCTTTGAGGAATTGTTATATCATACCTAACTTGATATATAATGGTGGAAATATGATTTTGTCTCTGCTTAGTAACGGCTTGTTTATTACTTTGGCTTTACCGACAGTTAAGGACTTTCTCAAAGGCCACACATCTTGTTCCCAATGAAGTTGCTTTGCTCTATTATCCCACAAACAAATAAAGCAAGAGTATTTTGTATATCCACACGTATTTATACATGGAAACTTAACCAGATGCACGTTGTGAGTACTTTAATTTTGTCAAATAACTGTGACAACGGTCGATGTGCGGAGTGAGAGGTGCGAGAGTGGGGATCACGTGATGTTTGTATGCGCGAAAAAATACGCAGAAATCAAATCATGGCTGAAAACATAACTTTTATTAGTATTAACCATTCAAAATATCTCTGCAGGCGGAAGAATTAGGAAGTTCTGTTTGTTGCTACACGTGACGTCATATAAGGCAGTGTCAGGGTCCCACGTCCCATTCCCCTCTGCACTCATAGATAGCAGTGTCACGTGTTCTATTCCTGCATAAACACGACTGCAGTGTCCTCCGTCAACAACTGCGCTTACTCCTTAAACGGGTAATAACAAGCCGTTTACTGTTTAAAATATAAGATACGCAAAAATCATGAAAACTAGAGCACATTCAGCACTTTCATGAATATATTCGTTAACTGTGCACCTGAAAACATAGAAATTCGCAGAGATATCCAGGGCAACAAAATATATATTTTTTTTGTAGAGCTGTGTAATGTAAATTAAATAACTCACCATTGTAAATAATACTGCACGAAGACATGTCCACAGTATAAAGCAGTTTAGCATTTTGTTGTGTTACTGTAATTCACATTTAAACAATGATGCAATAAAATTATACATCAGTTTAGCAATTTAAGTTATTATTTTTCAGGAGTATTATATATAAAATATAATTTGTTGGTTCTTTGTTCCTTTTTTAAGCCCTATCTTCCAATTGTGATAACACGTAAAATAATACAACTAATGGACTTCCACAAATTACTTCGCCAGTAATGAAATAGCAGCAGCGTCAATAAAAATTTAATACACTAAGTGAGTAATTAGAGTTTACAGGTATAAAAACATACATTATTTATTTTGAGACATTTATTTTTAATTTGTTCTTAATATTTGACTTTTATATTTAAAATTATATAAAAGTGAAATAACTGACTTATTGTGAAATAAATTACCTAGTACATTTCAATAATCACAAATAGGAATGAAATTCACAAAGAAATTAAACATAGTCTCAATTCTGGAAATATGTGCTATTATGAATTGCAGAGACTTTTGATGTCCCAACTCCTTTCAAAAAACGTTAAATTGAAAATATATAAAACTATTATTCTACCAGTTATATTATATGGGTGCGAAACATGGACTCTTACTTTAAGGCAGGAAAGGAGATTACAAGTATTTGAGAATAAAGTCTTAGAAAAATTTTTGGACCAAAGAGAGATGAACAAACAAGTGAATGGAGAAGACTACATAACAATGAACTACATGGTCTTTATAGGAAGCCAGATATAATAAGAACAGTTAAGTCTCGTAGACTGCGATGGGCAGGACATGTTGCACGTATGGGGAATGAAAGACTTGCATGGAAGCTTCTTGTAGGAAAACCAGAGGGAAAAAGCCCAGTTGGTAGACCAAGAATGAGGTGGGAGAATAACATTAACTATGATTTGAGGGAAGTAGATTATACAGGAAATGATTGGAAAGCATTAGCTCAGGATAGGGATGTATGGAGAGCTTATGTCCGCGCAGCCATGATCCTACGGGTTCGATAGTGCCAGTGAGTAAGTAAGTAAGTACATTTCAATATGAGGACGGTAATAGTATATTACGGTGCAAGGTTGGGAAGTGGTTTTCACAGAAGCGAGAAAATATTTAAAAACCGAGCGACAGCGAGGTTTCTAATTTCCGAGATTATGTAAAACACTTCAAAATCGTGCATTGTACATTATTTTTTGCACGATTATGTTTTCAAAATAATAAATAATACTAAAATAACATCTTTGACGAAATATTTGTGTTAATTATAAACAACTGACTAACGTTTACAGTGTGGGCAATGCTTATTAGTTGAGACTATAGCAGGCCGTGACACCAATCAGCCATAACATGGCGGCAAGTATGTGTTTGCTGTTTTATATTGTTTTAAATAAAGTTCAGTTAATTTAAAATGCTGTGATTTGTTTCGTGTAATGTATAATATTAACACTGCCTTTTGGACATATTTTTGTATATACCGGTACATTGTGCATATTAGAGGAAGTTCGGGTAATGTGGACCCTTCGGTACGAGTGGACCCTGTTAACATCTCCTTTAATTGGTGCTGCCCTCGAACAGGAAATATTATAAATTCTTTACCTTATCAATTTTGACGTGTTCAAGGCCAGTTTCTTTTATTATTTGTGCGAATAAGGGTTTATTTGTGATGTTTATAAAAACGACCATTTCAAAAAAATTTTCAAGCTAAAAATTATTTCTTAATTTGTGCTATTGAATATATTATCCGATTGAGGGTCTTTCCACTTTTCAGCGGTTGCCCTTTTACCAGCCGGCTGCTGGCCCTTCACATCCACATGTGTCAATCACAGAGGTAGATGATCAACAGCCAGTGTAGGGGTGACATGTGGTTAGCATGTCGAGTCCCCCAGCCGTTATAGCTGGTTCCTCAACCTGGAGCCGCTACTTATTGTAGCTACCCAATTGCCTCACGATGCTGGGTGGGCACCGGTCCCATACTGGCCGAAATACCATGAGAAAATTTCTTCCCCCATGGAGACTCGAACTAGCGCAAGTCCCGTAGCTCTGCGCCAAGGCTTCCTACCTTAACCGCTCGGCTACGGCGCGGGAATATATTATAAATATTGAAAAATCTCCTAAATATATTATATATTGTAGATGCTGTTTTGAGTGGTTCGTGGTCAGCGTTCCGCCTCATACTGACATCTAAGAAACCAAGGTAGTACTAGGACGGGAAAATTCGGTAAATTTTGCTTAGAGGCCTTTTCATTCAGGTTTAAGGATTTTTTACGAGCCTGAAAATCTTCAGACTCGGGTCCCAAGGCTTAAAGTCCCTCCTTGGATTTTTCCGTCCCAAAAATCCATCTATACGAAAATAAGTGTAACTAAATTAGTATGGTTCAAATTCTCCCCTGTAGGGGGAGAGCGCCTAAATCTCTGTAAAGGGAAAACATAGGCTTGCAATACAAAAAGATGCTGTTTTAATATACTGACGGATTTGATTTGGTGTTATGTGACATGGCTGCTGTATAAAATAATTAAACATAAAGGAATTCGGGTAATGGGGACCCTTCAACAGGTGGTTAAAGTGGACCTGGGTCCACTTTACACGAATACGTATATTTTATCAATGAGGATGCTATCTGTAAAAACCATGCGCATAATTAATTTTATTTAATATCCTTGTAATTCTCCTAAACCCAAAGACCGTCGCTTTCTGCAGTTGAATGACGTGTGAATGTTATAATCAACAATAATTTTTTAAAACATTAAATAAATATGAACGATTTCTAATTGCGATCAACCATAAATATTCTCAGATTAATCTGGCCTGTCTGTATAAATTAATAGAGTAAATAAACTTAAAAATAATCTAAAAGCTAAGCTTGACTCTGGGGTTCACTTTACCCGAATATAGAGGTTAAATTGGACCTTTCTTGCAACGTGAAAAAGTTGCATATGTTTCCGTATTTGAATAAAATAACAACGCTATTTCATAGTTGTTATAACACTATTGATAATCACTGTCATTAAACAAAATTCAAATCCCTTATTTAAAAGAAGAAAAACAACAAATTCACAATAGAGGTCCACATTATCCGAGGTTCCACTATACATTAAGGGCAATGGTTTTACTTCCCACACGAGGTTTGTAATATGTAATATGACAGTATAGTTATTTAGGTTGGCAACCCCGAAACGTAGGAAGTTGAACTTTCAATCACAGTCGCCATTGCTGTAAGTACGACAAAACGCACTATCGCGCAAAAACAGTTTTTAATGTGGAGCTATTAATATGGTTTTGGTTTATAATTTAGTTTTTTTTATATAAGCTTATATTTCTTCTTCTTCCTTCCAAGTATTAGGCCAAGGCCTGTTACGATCCTATAGAAAATTTTCCCTCCAGCGTTTCATAGGACGGCCCAGTGATCTTCGTCCTCTTGGTATATAATTATAAACAGCTTTGGGGATCCGATTTGAACTCATTCTTTCAAGATGGTGTTTCCAATTTAGTTGGTACTGTTTAATATATTCCAAAATTGGCGTAGTCTATAAGCTTATATTTCAGTTGGAAGAAAATAGCACATTTTGAAATTATGCGGAGTTTTTATTGTTATAAGATGAAGAGTTCTGATATTTACGAGTGAAATGGATTGTAACGTATTTCAAGGGCGCAAGTGGGCGAAGTCAGAGGAAAATAAGAAGAAAGATTCCATAAAAGTGAATTTGTTTTCAGGCACCAAATTGGAAGCTTTTGCAAACAATAACAAAGGGAGAATATTCAAGAATGTCTTTTCTGAAGAATTCTTTGAGGTTAAGTGTTGTTTTTTTATATGAAGCTATAAAAACAGTTGTAAAAGCTGTTATTTTGTCGATTTTTCTTATAACACACTTTTTAAACATATAAAATAAAACTCCAATTAAAATAGTTCCTTCAAAACGCTGAACTGATATATTTAATATTATCTATTTTATTTACTTACTTACTTACTTACCCGTAGGTTCATGGCCGCGCGGACATAAGCTCTCCATACATCCCTATCCTCAGCTAATGCTTTCCAATCATTCCCTGTATAATCTACTTCCCTCAAATCATAGTTAATGTTATTCTCCCACCTCATTCTTGGTCTACCAACTGGGCTTTTTTCCTCTGGCTTTCCTACAAGAAACGTCCATGCAAGTCTTTCATTCCCCATACGTGCAACATGTCCTGCCCATCGCAGTCTACGAGACTTAACTGTTCTTATTATATCTGGCTTCCTATAAAGACCATGTAGTTCATTGTTATGTAGTCTTCTCCATTCACCTGTCTGTTCATCTCTCTTTGGCCCAAAAATTTTCCTAAGTATTTTATTCTCAAATACTTGTAATCTCCTTTCCTCCCTTAAAGTAAGAGTCCATGTTTCGCACCCATATAATATAACTGGTAGAATAATAGTTTTATATATATTCAGTTTAACGTTTTTTGAAAGGAGTTGGGACATCAAGAGTCTCTGCAATGCATAATAGCACGCATTTCCAGAATTGAACCTATGTTTAATTTCTTTGTGCAACTCATTCCTATTTGTGATCATTCTTCCTAGGTATTTGAATTCAGCCACTTCCTCAAAATTTCCCTCATTTGTCATTAGCTGTCCATTTCCATTATATACTGAATTTCTACGTGTGACCATATATTTAGTTTTACTAATATTTACTTCCAGTCCTAATTTCTTAGTGTTACTCAATAGTGTGTGCGTGTTGGCCTTTAGTATCTCCTCGCTATCGGCCAATAATACTACATCATCAGCATAAACTAACAGCTTATTAATACCATTGAGTTGTAAGCCTTCCTCATTCTCTAAAGATTTAATGGCATGCTCTATCTAGTACAAAATTAAATAGTAGAGGAGATAGTGCATCTCCTTGCTTCAACCCATTCTGGATTTCAAAAGTGTCCGAAAACTGTTTGCCTACACGCACCCTACTCTTTGTGCCATTTAGACACATTCGTATAAGTCTAACTAACTTTTTAGGAATTCCGAATTCCAGCAGGATACTATATAACTTCTCCCTCTTAATTAAATCATATGCTTTTTTGAAGTCTACATACAGTTGATGTACAGTACCATTATATTCCCATTTCTTTTCTAAAAATTGTCTTATACTAAAAATCTGATCTGTTTTATTTAATACTAATAATTAATTTGCTTTGCATTAACCCACTATCGCAAAGTTGTGAGTTAGGCCCGGATTTAGATGAAATGTCATATTTTTTAGTGCATTGTGCAATACATATGTTTGATATGAGGTTTTTATAAGTAACTATCTAATACCCGGCGTGCGCTGCTACGCCTAAATAAATGAAAATTATGCTTTTATGTTTAGTTGAATAAGTAGAAGGAAAAATAATTATAAATTTATATTTTTTAGATGCCCTGTGCTGATTAACCGGCGTTGCCCGGGAATCTACTTATAGCGATCTTCTTGACATAAATGAGCTGAAATACGAAAATTAATTTGTTTTATGTTTAGTTAAATAAGAAATGGGGAAAATTGACATCGTAATTATTTTAGATATCCCGTGCTGTTTGCCCGGCGTTGTTCGGGAATCTACTCATCCCGATCTTCTTGACATAAATGAGCTGAAAGACAAAAAATAATGCACTTATGATTAGTTGAATAAGTAAGATGAAAAATAATTATAAATATATATCATAATTATTTTAAGATTCCCCGTGCTGATTCCCCGGCGTAGCCCGGGAATCTACTATCTCGATCTTCTTGGCATAAATGAGCTAAAAGACAAAATTCGTTATTGTGAGTTATCCGTAAACGAATACCCGCCATGTGCTGCTATGCTTGCACAGGAATCTACGTACTAGTCTCGATCTTCTTGGCACCAATGAAAGACAAAAATGGTTATTGTGAGTTATCCGTAAGAGATAAAGATATGCTGTCGCGGACTTTTTTGTAGAGCATTTTGAGATACATTGATTGTGTGTATTTGTTATGGTTTAGGCAGCGTAAACCATTTAACCGTTCTTAGAGCTACTTTTTTCACGTTTTCCACTACAAAGGGCGATTTTAAGGGTGTAGGAGTTGAGTATCACAACTCTCTTATTGCCTATGTTCATCCCGGGAATCTCCTGAACATTTTGAAAAAAGCCCTATCACAATGGGATCAACGGTATGGCCGCGCATAGAGTACAAACAAACAAACAAACAAACAAACAAACATTAATTTTTATATATTAGATTATAAAACATTTTTCTGATAAAGTTATTTTACAAATTTTATTTGTAATTTTAGGTCATTTTATTTACTTTTCGTGCTTTTATATGACAGTTTTTAATCTAGGGTTTAATGTTTATTGGAAAAGTGAATAGAGTTAATCTATAGTCTTGAAAATTGTAAAAAAACAATTTAAATGGAGATATTAGGGAAACAGAAATTGAAATTTGTATTAGATAAAAAATAAATATTTCAGACAATGCATCAAATAGCCTGTATTTGCCAGGTAAATAATTCAGAATGGATATTTTGACGATTATTTAATAGCCAGTGACATAGTGTTATTCAAGTACGCACCCATTACATCCGTGGAAGTAGAGAGAAATCTCTTCAAGTATAAAACAGTGTTAGCTGACAACCTCCGTTCCTTCACTTTGGTAACTTAAGGATCATTATTTCATATATTTATTTTTATTTTATTTTATGGAGTTAAGACCATAAGGTCTTATGATGGTGTATTGCAATGCCAACTAAGGTATGTTCAGTTAATAACTTTTCATATTAGTTTAATAGAAATGAGATTGACCTAGTGGCAATTATTATTTTTTAAAATTATTTCATGTTACTACTAAGAGCATGCATTTTTTTAGAACAGTTATCCTAATAAATAATCATTATTTGTCTTAGACCGTTTCTAATTAATAAATTAATAATTATTAATTAGTTAATTACTATGACATTTATAATTTTCGTTACATCATTTCTTTACAGTTTTAGGTCATTTTAAGAGAACTTTAAGGGAATATGATTGATCATTACACGCTTTATATTAGCTTGACCTGTATCTATCTATGTAACGAAATATTCCAACACGATTTGCACCCACTTAAAAACATTGGATCGACCTGAAACTTTGTATACTTGTAAAGGACCAATGACAATACAGTAATTTCATAAATAATATATTTATAATATATAATATTTTGCGGACTTCTCGACGTTTTAGTCCATCGTTGTAAGAAATTAATATTATATCCTCTGGTAGCTCAGTTGGTAGAGTGGTGGACTGTAGTGCTATATAATTTCAGTAATCCATAGGTCGCTGGTTCAAATCCAGCCCGGATGTTTTTTTTTAGAAGAGTATTACTTTTAGCTCATACTACAATAGTATAGAATTTAAAGATATTTACATTTTTATCTTATTCTGTAAAATATTAATGACAATTTTGTAAACTTACCACATTGTAATTTATCCAAAAACTATGAGAAGGATACGATTAACTGTAACTATCTATCTGTATTAAAATATTCAGAATGTTATAATAATGTTAGATAATAATAATTAAAAAATATATATAATAATATTCGTACCTTGACACTAAAAATATCGTAAACAATTAAATTTCATGTTATTCCGGTTTATGACAATCAATTAAACTAAAAATTAAAAAATAAATAATAATTTTAAAAAACTAAAACAACACGCTTTATTAGAAAATCAAACTAAAAATAAAAAATTAATAATAGTTTTAAAAAACTAAAACAACACGCTTTATTAGAAAACCGAATTAAAAAATGAAAAATAATTTTAATTTCCAACACGCTTGGGATAACATTAAAGTAATCAACAAAAAATCATCTCCAACACATCTAGAATAAAACTAGAGTTAGGCCTATCTAGAAAAAAAAATTAACATCAAAAGCGTGGGGTGCTTTTTATGGTTTTTACGTTTTCTTCTTAGAGACTTTACTTTAACCAATATCTGTTTATTATCATTATATTGATTGATATAGAGCACCCCACGCTTTTGATGGTAATTTTTTTTAGATAACTGTAGTTTTATTCTAGATGTGTTGGGGATGATTTTTTTGTTGACCACTTTAATTTTATCCCAAGCGTGTTGGAAATTAAAATTATTTTTTTTTTATTTCCGTTTTCTAATGAAGCGTGTTGTTTTAGTTTTTAAACTATTATTTATTTTTTAAACATTTTAAGGCCATACAAATCCGGGCCCTAGTTATGAGTTATATGGTATCATCAGACACAAATTACGTGTTGAAACACTGTACTGTATTTCACTTCATTTTGCAGAGATGACTTAAAACAGGCTTGCGTGAAAACAAATATAAAAATGCTGTACCTCTACCACCTCAATTCTTGTGGTCAAGATCTGAACATTTTACTCCAAACATTATTATGGATTGAAAAATAATACAAAAAAATAACACAACAAATATATAATTCAGGAAGATTCCACACCATCTAGAAGGCCATATGTTTCCGCTAATACATCTAAAAGCCGCAACACAGTAAGTCATCAGAACAAATACCTTTGGAGTAATTTTGTCAGAGATTTGCAGATTTAGTTAATATCATTGAGAGATAGTACCAAATTTAAAACTTTAAATGATCTTTACTGATTTCTAGTTTATCTAGTTTTATGGGAAAACAATTCAATTTAAAACTTTTCTTTAATTTTTTAATTATTAATTAATTTTTACAAAGAAATCAAACATAGGCTTAATTCTGGAAATGCCTGTTATTATGCATTACAGAGACTCTTGATGTTCCAACTCCTTTCAAAAAACGTTAAACTGAAAATATATAAAACTATTATTCAACCAGTTATATTATATGGATGCGAAACATGGACTCTTACTTTAAGGGAGGAAAGAAGATTACGAGTATTTGAGAATAAAGTTCTTAGGGCAATTTTTGGACCAAAGCGAGAAGAACAGACAGGTGAATGGAGAAGAGTACATAACAATGTACTACGTGGTCTTTATAGGAATTCAGATATAATAAGAACAGTTAAATCTCGTAGACTGCGATGGACAGGACATGTGGTGCGTATGGGTAATGAAAGACGTGCATGGAAGCATCTTGTAGGAAAACCAGAGGAAAAACGCCCAGTTGGTAGACCAAGAATGAGATGGGAGAATAACACTAACTATGATTTGAGGGAAGTGGATTATACAGGGAATGATTGGAAAGCATTACCTCAAGATAGGGATGTATGGAGAGCTTATGTCCGCGCGGTCATGAACCAATGGGTTCAATAGTGCCAATGAGTGTGAATAGGCATATTGTCTCATGAAAACATTATAAAACATTAAAACATTAGGAAAATATTTCAAATTCGTAAACAAATTAAACATTAGTAACTTATGCTACTTTGTTACTTAATATTTATAAAACATTATTTAAAAGCTTCACTTTATATCGCGACGTATTTATCCGTGAATTTAATTAATTTTCAGAACAAAACAGAATTTTATAAGAACTCATTAAATCATGAATAGAACAGTTATGAATTAAAAATAATTTATTCCAGTTTTAATTTACCAGTTGATTGAAATATTCTTTTGTTAAACGAAAAGTATACACTTTATAATTTACAGTTAATATGTTTTTTTCCATTTAAAAGCTTGTGTTGATATAGGCTTGTTTTTTCGTGCCATGTTGCAAACATAACGTCATTACATCGTTTTAATTCAGAATACGAATTTTTTAAAAACTTTTATAATTCACATTTCAGGATCTTCATAAAACATTTGACAGAAGAAGGTTTAGTGACCCCGAGTAGAAGCCGTAAGTCACCATAACCAACCAAATAACGTTTACTTTTTCTACGACAGAGTCTGCATGAAAATCCACCAAAAATAGTATTTTCTCTCCATAAAATTATTTATTGGCCCATTATAATTTTTTTATAATCTGATTGTATGCACTCCGATCAAACAATCGTTCACTGTCGATTTTAAAGACTGCTTAGGAAACATTGGTAAGTGTAGGGACTCGTATTCTAGAGATTCTGAGTTCTAATCTGACGACAAACCTGACGGATTTCTTCGTGGATTTTCCTTAGTTTTCAAGGCAAACACTTAATTGGAATTAGGGGCACCCACAGATGCCTCTCAGAATGCCCGAAATATTACATATAAGCATATAATAATAATAATAATAATAATAATAATAATAATAATAATAATAATAATAATAATAATAATATAATTATACTGGATCTGATAAAGTTTATATTTTGAGGAATATTTATTTCGAAAGTGATTAAGGTATAATAAAACATAAAAAAAAGGATATCAATGTTATGAATATATATATGTAATATATTCTATCTATAATAGCGTAGTATGTTGCTGGGTCATAGCTTCTGCTTTGTAAGGAGTTATTTGACCAAGTTAATTTTTTAGTTACCTTATTTGCTCAGATATGTCATGGATGGCATTCGGTCAACACACCGATCGAATGAGACATCTAACAAGCAACTAAGATATTAGTAGGACCTCGATGTCGGTAAATTTTGCTTGGAGGCCTCTTTATTCAGGCTTAATGTTCTTTTACGAGCCTGAAATTCTTCAGACTCGGGAACTACGGCTTATATTCCCTCTAGGAGGACTTACTCCTTGGAGTTTTCTGTCCTAAAAAATCCATCGACCTCGGTCGGGTTTGAACCCGCGACCCTCGGAACCAGAGGCAAGGTTCACCGCAGCCGACTATATGTAATATATTGAATTATAAAAATTCCGTCACGCAGAATCTAGATAAACTAAGCGAATTCCTTCGCAAGTCAAATTTAAGGTCCAATTTTGTTGGTTTACGGAATTAATCATAAGTTTTTTAATTAAATAGAATGATGTAGTTCCATTGCGAGAAAAAAAGTTGTCATCTCTAGAACTTCTTCTTCTTCACGGTTAAGGCTTTTTACTAGCCTGTTCCTGCTCCAAATTGCTGCTCTTTCTATCTTTCTTTGGTCTTCCCAAACTTCTTCTTCCTCTTCGTGAATAGTTGTGTGCTGCCTTTGGTATTCTGTTCTCAGTTATCCTCGCTTAGTGTTCTTTTCAGATTGTTCTGTATTTCACTATTGTTGTGTTTAATTCCCCTACTTTTATTTGCTGTCTTATTTCTGTGTTTTGTTTTTTGTCTCCTCTTTCATATCCTACTATTGGTCTGAGGAATTTCATTTCAGCAGCTTGGATTTTGGCAGATTGTTGTGTTGTCACTGTCCATGTTTCGGATCCATACGTAATAATAGGAACTCCTATTTGTGTTGTATAATTTCATTGTAGAGTATTTTCTGGCTGTATATTTCAAAGTTCTTTTTAGCGTTCCTGTTATATACCTATTTTACGGACTATAAGATACACCTTAATTATTAAGCATTTTTAAAAATAACATTTTTACCATTTTTTTTATTATTAGATTGTCCACCGCTGTGGTCTCGATGTAGCGTGCTGCCTTGTCACGCAGCGTGCCCGAGTTCGATCTCCGGTCGGGACAGTTTTTCTGGGTGAGGTTTTCATCGGGGTTTTTCCTCGCGTGTAAGACAAATGTCAGGAAATCTTTAAGGCAAAACGGTCCCCGAAATCATATGACCATCATCATCATCCTTATCATTATCATCATCATCCTTCATCGGTGTGGAAAGCAACGGGAAGCTACCACACCTACAATTCCCTAGTAAAGCTGCAAAGCATAGCATGAAAATGCTATGATTGCAGTGAAAGATCTGCCCTCGGGCAGAATTACTATGGATGGATGGATGGATTATTAGATTGCAAAGCCAGACTAAAAAAAAAAAAAACTTAGTTTATAAAACCGTTCTGATCTTAAAAATCCCTGAAATTCGTCGCCTGAATTTTCTTCTTCTTCTTCTTCTTCTTCTTCCTCTTCGTCTTCATCGTTGTGCTCTTTATATATAATACGGTCTTCACTGCCATCGAGAGCGTTACTTAGGCCGCACTTCATGTAAGATTTAACAATAATGTCTTCTCTCACTCTAGACCACGACTTTTTTTTATCCACTGACACACTTGTTTGATTGTATGTCTTTTAAAGCTCCCTTCGGCGTGAATTCATGTTGGGTTTCATCCATCGTCCGTTTGTTGAAGTTCACTGGCATCGTAGACTACAATGACGCATCCTAGGCTAGATAGTGATCTGGGTTTTGTGATGGCGGGGCGGGAGGGAGATAGTGTTAGCCAGCTTGTGAATCCCCGCAACTCATGTTCGTCGCATCGGTGCACTGCTGCCAGTTGAATCTAATGTTGCCAGATAGAGATAGGTTTCCCGCGGCATCGAATATATGGTCATTTTATAAGACTGGTGGAAATTTTAAATCAAACACTGGACATTTTATATTAATTTCGAGTATCTGAATTTTGGGTACCTGAATTTTGGAGGCAGTTTTTCGAAAAATAAAAAAGTGCGTCTCATAGTCCGTAAAATACGGTAATAAACGTATTTAGTTGTTAAAGCGCCTTAAAATCGAATTTAAGTACAAAAGAAAAGATTTTTAGCGACGTTGGTTCAATATGTAATCAATGATGTCCTTTTTGATTAAATCGCATTAGTGGACGTGTGGTAAACAAGCGGTAATTAGAATGAATGTAAAACACAACAATGTATTCAAGGCAGTGTTTTCATGTCATGTACAGTAGTTCTCATTACGACCCACATGAGGCGCTGTCGGTGTAATTGATAATGATGTGTCCGCCATGCAGGCTCCTATATTCGGGATTATCCTCACGTAACCACAGGATACAAGTCCTTGAATATAAAACCAGAATTATTAATTTCAACCTTTATTAACCTTCAAGTACACATGACGTCAGCAAGGACACGTTCTATCAGAGCGAGAAGATTCATTAACTAACCACAGCTTCCACACAACAACACACTTGATGAAGCTTTCTTACAATCACAAATCAGGTCACTGATAATTGATAACGTAATTATCTTAGTATCTCTCTGCGGTCGACCCGAAGGAATATGTTTACTTCTCTTGAGTAGAAAATATTATGTAGTTTCTAGATCACAATTCCCACATTTGCTCGGGTATCCCATATTTGTTCTATAATCCGGATAAAACTCATGAAAAAATTAACCGTGCAAAAAAAGTAGGTCTATCATCAGATATATAGATATTCGGTGAAACATCAGTTTTGAATCCTGCTGGTGATGGAACTAGTCCAAAAAGCGCTACAGATAAATAACTAATAAAGTAGAGGAGACGAACCTTTTAGGTAAATATTTCATAATTGTATGTTTTAATTATGGACAAAGAAGTAAATACGAG
This sequence comes from Diploptera punctata, assembly GCA_030220185.1. Taxonomy (NCBI): domain Eukaryota; kingdom Metazoa; phylum Arthropoda; class Insecta; order Blattodea; family Blaberidae; genus Diploptera; species Diploptera punctata. The sequence continues at coordinate 506,140 of JASPKZ010007620.1, forward strand.
AAATGTCGTAAAAGGTCGATCATTAACGATGTTGAGCCTACCATCTACCGGAGCCAGCAACAAGCTACTATAACTGAGAAGAATGAAAAGAGCGGAGATAGATATCGACTTCTATGGTATGACTGCAATGATCAATCGCAACTGGACCAAAGAGAATCAGGAGCAGAGATACACCATTACAAGTCTAGCCATTCACGGTTTCCACCACAAATTATGCAAGAACAAGACATTCCATACCCCGAACGACCAATGTGTATGTGAATTGTGCGGACAGAGATGCAACCAATATTATCATCATATCACCGAGTGCCGTGAAAGAACAAAATCGATCTCCGAATGTAGCAAAGAATAATACCCATTCGGGTGAACCTTACATATTTATTTATTAACGATGTTGTTCATTATTTATGGCAATAACGTTTACGCTAACTTGCCCATCTAACATTAACTTGAACATTTTATCACCTTAACTTGAACTACACAATATGGGTTAAAACTGAATGTAAACAAAACGCAAGCAATAATTATCTGACATCCAAGACTACTAACTCCATAAACAATGGCAATATGCCGGCTGTCATATTAGATAACAAACAAATTCCTTATACCGACGTCGTTAAAAACTTGGGACATTACTTAGATTCAAATTTAAATTGGCATATCCAAGTAAAAGAAACATCTAAAAAGATCTTCGCCATAATGCATTCCCTAAAGCGTCTCAAAAAGTTTCTTTCTACAGCTCTTAAAAGAATTTTAATTCAAACCTTAGTGATGCCGCATTTTGACTATTGTGACGTTCTACTAACTGATATAAGTGACGGATTGTCGGAAAAACTGCAGCGTGTCCATAATATGTGTATCAGATTCATATTTCCGATTGAGGGTCTTTCCACTTTTCAGCGGTTGCCCTTTTACCAGCCGGCTGCTGGCCCTTCACATCCACAAGTGTCAATCACAGAGGTAGATGATCAACAGCCAGTGTAGGGGTGACATGTGGTTAGCATGTCGAGTCCCCCAGCCGTTATAGCTGGTTCCTCAACCTGGAGCCGCTACTTATTGTAGCTACCCAATTGCCTCACGATGCTGGGTGGGCACCGGTCCCATACTGGCCGAAATACCATGAGAAAATTTCTTCCCCCATGGAGACTCGAACCAGCGCAGGTCCCGTAGCTCTGCGCCAAGGCTTCCTACCTTAACCGCTCGGCTACGGGGCGGGACCAGATTCATATTTAATGTTCGAAAATACGATCACATTTCTCCATTTTTCCACGAATTATCTTGGTTGCAACTAACAGAGAGAAGAAAATCGCATTGTCTAATTCTCTTATTTAAGATCCTACATACCTCGATTCCCAAATATTTACCATCTCGTTTCCAGTATCTATCCTCAAACCATAACTTAAACACAAGATCACAACATAGTCTCTTGCTTAATATACCGCAACATAGGACATCACATTACTCCATGTCATAATGCTATCTTCACTTCTCGCAACTGGAATTCCCTACCACAAGAAATAAGGGGCTGCCGGACATTGCCAACTTTTAAAAGAAATCTAAATTTATATTTGCTCTAACCTCGACTTCATCATTACCCAGTGTAAGGTATATATATATATATATATATATATATATATATATATATATATATATATTAATTGGTGTTTCTCGTATAATTTATCATATTCATACTATTATTATTATAATTATTATTATTATTATTATATTATTATATTATTATTATATTATTATTATTATTATTATTATTATTATTATTATTATTATTATCGTAAGTATTATTATTGTTATCGTATAAAATGTTGTTTGTACATGAAATCTACATTGCTACATTTAATGCATCTTTAACTGTTTATAATTAGTATAGTGTATATCTATATTTGTCAAATATTTATTTGTATTTGTGCTGGTTGAGTGGAAGAGAAGGCCTTAGGGCCTTAACTCTGCCAAAATAAATAAAATATTATTATTATTATTATTAACTACATTAGGGGCAACATAGTGATAAAATTGACAAGTTAGTGTTAGATGGGTAAGTTAGTGTTAGATGGGCAAGTTAGTGTTATATGGACAAGTTAGTTTTAGGCGGGCAAGTTAGTGTTAGATGGGCAAGTTAGGTTAGATGGGCAAGTTAGCGCAAGATGGGCGAGTTAATGTTAGATAGAAGATAAGATTATAAAATTGATTAAGGCTCCAGTTGGTTTTATAATCCTTGTAAAGTTTTATAAGCAAATTAGTTTTTGATGGGCATGTTAGTGTTATAAGAGCAAGTTAGTATTAGATGGGCAAGTTAGTACTGACGTTATTGCCGGTTTTATCGCTGAGAATTCTGGGTAATTTCTTGCCAATATTACGAAAACGACGACTTTCATGCATGACCAGTTAGTGGGTAGCTAAGTCGATCTTTGCACTTGCTCACTGTGAGTCAGCTCACCAGTGATTGAAAGCAATTTGAGTAGAGACTAATGTATTTGCATGCGGCCCTACCCAAGGGTATGTATTTCATTGCAATCACAGCATTTTCATGCTATGCCTTGCAGCTTTACTAGGTAATTATAGGTGTGGTAGCTTCCCGTTGCTTTCCACACCGGTGAATGATGATGATAATGATCATGGCCGGATGATTTTCGGGGACCGTTGAGCCCTAAGCTTCCTGACATTTGTCTTACAGGTGAGGAAAAAACCCCGATAAAACTTCACCCAGGAAGCCTATCCCGACCGGGATCGAACACGGGCCCGCTGCGTGACAAAGCAGCACGATACCTCGAGACCACAGCGGTGGATCATTAAATAATTCTCCAAGGGCGACAGGCCTAGAAGGCCCTTTGCCTACCAGTTGGCTGCTGGCCTCACGTCCAAATGTATGAATCACAGAGGTAGACGATCATAAGCCAGTGTAGGGGTGACATGCGGTCAGCAAGTCGGATCTTCTCAACCTGGAGTCGCTACTTATTGTAGCTACCCAAGTGCCTCATGATGCTGGGTAGACACCGGTCCCAAACCGGCCGAAATTCCATGAGAAAATTTCTTTTCCCATGGGGACTCGAATCTGCGCAAGTCCAGTAGCTCTGCGCATGGCATCTTGCCTTAACCCTCGGCTACGGCGCGAGACGATTAAGTAATATGCATGTAAATTATTTTGATAGGTTAAGAAGGGGTAAGTTGGCGTATGTATATTTTTAATAAACATTCAGAAATTTATTGATTACATAGCTACGTGGTTCCATCTACCGACAGCTGTATAAACTTTTTTATAAACTTTAACGCATGCGCACTGTTATTCTGTAGGACTTGGAAAATGTATTAGGAAAGATAAAGTAGCTTTTTTTTTCTTTTTTCAAAATGACTGCTACACTGTTCCACAAAAGTTGTATGATGGATTCCGGCACTTTTTTTTTTTTCGTTTATGCTGTTTTTCCTTCTTTATTTAACGTTTTCTTTTTTTGTTTTACCTTTTTGTTAACTTTCTTTTTTTTCTCGCATGCAGACACAGGGAACAGGACACACACCCAGACCCAAGGTGGAGATTTAAAATCCCCTACCGCGCCGCGAATCGAACCCGGGTCGCCGGAGTGGAAGGTAGGACTCTACCGACTACGCTACGGCGACGGACCTTTAACTACTGATACTTTTTTCCCCGTTTATCCTGGTTCTCCTTCTTGTTTTACCTTTTTCATTTTAGCTGTCTGTTAACTTTCTTTAGTTCTCACATAGACACAAGGACAAGACACATACATCCAGACCCAAGGCGGAGATTTAAAATCCCCTACCCCGCCAGGAATCGAACCTGGGTCGACGGAGTGGAAGGTAGGGACTCTACCGACTACGCCACGGCGACGGACATGACACTTAAATTTCAATATTGATTTACTGCTCTATCCATTATAACTGTTAAAGACGCTTTAACATGTTTACAGGTTCACAGAATAACAAAAAAAATTAAGTGAAAATAAAATACTTATCAGGGAGGAAATACGAAAACTAGCTCTTTGTTCTTACTAGGACTATTAGGAATAGTGCATCAGCCTCGGGTGGTTAGACAATGAGATGCAAGCGATCTGTATTCACTAAGGAGGAAAAAATATAATCTGAATGCCAACAAGCCCCGGGCTCCCCTACATTGTAATGTAATTAAATTTACCTTCATGTGCATTTTTAATTTAGGTATTACATGTGTTTCACGGAATAAATAAAAAAATGTAAAACTCCCAGCAATGCAATTTACAAGCTGCCTACATTATATAACTTAACATTATTAATGTATTTACATGCTGCCACCTGTGAATTATAAATCAAAACTAATTAAACAAAAGCCGTATCTTTCTATTTAATAAAACTCAGTTGAAAGCTTTTAATTAAAAATCCAGCTAGCAATGCAATTTAATTGTTAATTTACATTTTAAAACTTGGAGTCAATTTCCTATTATTTGGTAGCGGGCACCATATTGTGTTACTTTATTGGATTGCACAGAAGTAGATTAATTCTTCTTAGAATTATGAATGTTGATGAAGTTATTCGTATCTGAATTGTATTTATATAACTTTAGTTCAAATATACTCGTGTTATTATTAGAAATAAAGTTTGTTAGCAAACAATATTATAAAGTGAATAGGTCTATTTTATTTTTGTCTTAATTATTTTTCAATGCCAGCCGGTTGTTTTACGACATTCAGGCTTACTCGAAAAAGCATTTGACTCAGTTTGGCATATGATATTATATTCTGTCCAGCCTAAGAAACACACTTGAGGAAAATAAATGGGCGGGTAATCCACGAAGAACATGATTGCTGCAGTTACTGCGATTCGTTCATAGCCAAAGCACAGTTCAGCGGAAGCGAAAAAAATAGAACATGAACTCGACTAATATAATTACGTATTTAAAGCTATTTATGATAACTATAGTAGATCAGATTACAGTACACACCTACGTGTTTCTTCGAAGGTCGAAGAGTAACTAAAAATTCGCATTTGTTTGAAACTGAACGATTCTTGAGAGGAAGTTGAATGTCAGTTACAAATATGGCGGCGGTCGGGTAGTTTATTGTAACTTAATTCGGCGATAAAATGTGTGATCAAAATTGCATCATCATCATCATCAACAACAAGGATTAAACCCAATGACCTGTTCCGATCTCATTATAGGTCGAATGGGTCCTTCCATCTCTTCAATGGTCTTCCCAACATTCTTCTCCCTTGTGATCAGAATTTAAAAAACACAAATGGAAATTGTTAAAGGGTAGTGAAAAAACAGATGGTGTTAAATGTATTTTGTAAATTTATGGAGCATAATCCTGGCACTGTAGTGGACGTTATAGTTAAATTAACTGCAGAATATACTGTTGTGTTGGAGAGTAGTGTTGTACATATTCGCAGGGAATTTAAACTTGTAATATCAAAACTCCCAACGAGAAGAGGAAAAGGCATAAACCTGTTTTAAGAGTGGTGGGCAATTTTTTTTAAGTGTACAGTTTATTATAAGGTACATAGTATTTTTTTATTTTATTACTGTAAATACAGTTATTTTAATTTAAATATTTGATTTGAATTAATCTGTTTAATATTTACAATTATAATTTAATTAGTTTTCGACAAACCGTTGTATGTGTAAATACAAACTGCAACATTAAAAATTAAAACGATTGTTGAGCATTAACTAATCGGCTTGTATCAAACAGCTGACTAACAGAGTGCGCATGCACTTTTACACGTGCTGCGCGGAGTAATACATTCGGAAGTTAAATATAAAAATATGTTTCTTAGGCTGGACAGACAATAGTACACAAAATGACACAAAACAACTTACCTGACACATATACTGTATACATCACAAACATTCAAACCTCAGCAAAAATATCTTCAGTTTCTTATAAAGGCCATAAAACCAGGTGGCACCCAATAAAAGCATGGGTCCCCCAAAGCTCGGAACTAGCTCCAACAAACCCTTCCAACCTCTAGCCACATGAACACAATACAATTTGCAGACGATACAGCCATACTGCACAGGCAAGGGCATAAACTTCACTACACAAAAAAAATTAAACACACAAACTCATCACCTGCTTCTTCAAATGTAGAATCAGGATAAACGCTAACAAAATACAAGCTATAATATTCACACGTAGAAGGCCTCACCCAACACCAGACATTAATAACTAGAGTCCGGATGTTAGGCACTTAAGAAATTCAAAATAGGCAGGCAAAATGGCACTAAAAATCATTAATATAGGCACTAAAAAATCAAAATAGTCTCTTAAAAAATGACTACAACATAACTTTTTACGGTCTTACGTTAAGAATGTAAACATATGATATCAATAGCATGCCAAGATATCAGAGATGCTTTTGGAATTTGTTTTGCCCTTTTACAAAGGGCAGAACCCTCTTTGTTACTCAGCAATGTTTGTATTGAAAAATAAGCAAATAACTTTTCTCCAAACCTTAGAGCCGAGCATAATGTATAATGGGACATAGCTTAGGGCTATTTCGCTTAACGAGAATGCATGAGGTGGAAAATACAATATTTACCTAACGGAAGTGCATTGGGGGGGGGGAAATCATCTACCTGCTGGGTTATTGCCACCCTTATCCTAAAATATTCTAAGCGAATTTATAAAAAGATCACTTGAAAATTTCTATGAAATGAATTGTGCCATGAACTATGTCCATTTCGATTAATTTCTTGGAAATACTGAGTTAATTTCGAGAAAAAATGCAAATAGGCATTATAAGCTGAAATAGGCATTTATAGGCAAAATGAACTTATATGAAGTCACTTTTATAATACCTATAATAAATAACTATAGATATTTTCTCTAACATCCGGTCTATATTAATACGAGTAACTAGGACTCGCAAGTTGAGGACCTATAAAGTGCCTATAAAATACCTTTAAAAATACCTGAAAGTCCTGAAAAAAGACTTAAAAACTGGAAAAAGGTCGTGAAGTGTTGCAATTGCTAACGAGTAGATAAAAGCAACCTCTCTACATGCACCCTCTGCTCGAGGTAATTTTCAATAAATGGCAACTTCTTAGAATAGTTCAGACGGTCAGTAGGCTGGTGGCTAAAAATAACGGGATATTTTGTGATGTTTCAATAGTTTCTCGCGGAACAAAAGTGTTTGGAATATGAAAAATCTTCAGAAATTAAAACTATATGGTGTTTTTTTAAAGAAGTTGAAATTGAGACTAGACTCTGCGGTTTCTTGAATTATGCAAATGGTATGAATGTAGTCAAAAGAAGGTAAAGTTACAAGAAACCGTTAGACCTTAAAAAAGGCTAAAACAGAACCAATGGGCCAAAAACGTCGAAAAAGGACAAATAAAACTCATCATATTCTGGCCTACAATAACCCAAATTGTGTGTGTGTATATATATATATATATATATATATATATATAGTTATAACATCTAAATATACAAGCGTTACTGCTATAAAGTAAATATTCACTTTAAAAATTTGCTTACCTGTTATGGTGGCCACTAGATGTCAGTTGGAACGACTTCCCGCTACCGCTTGTGTGAAATGAGAATACTGCATATAAAAGAAAAATGAATGTTTGTGTTGGAATACTTCAGTGTCTCAGTTGGTTAGAGCGCTAAACGTACAGAGTTTGGAGATTCGGGTTCAAATCCCGACTCAAGCATTCATTTTTCTTTTCATATATAGGCCTATATATATATATATATATATATTGGGCCACGTCTTCAGACATAAAATAAAAAAAAAGGATTTTTCCTCAACTTGAACCCTATTAATAACACACCCCTGGAATACAGAGACTCTATCAAATACTTAGGCGTTACACTCGACAAAAAAAAAAAAAACTGACATTCAGACAACACATTACACATCCGAAACGTAATGGAGTAGGGCTATTTGAATCTATCGGCAAGTAGTATTATTTGTAGTGTCTTTTTTGTATTATTTGAAGTGTCTGTAAATGGGTTCTGGAGGCAATGCCCTCAGGCTGGACTAGCATAGGTCGTAAGTGTTCTGAAGAGAGTTTTATATACAAGCCAAGACATTGTACCTATACTCATCATTCCCCGGCCCGCCAAGCGCACACTCAGTTTGATCCGGGTACACACTCGACAGCCAGGTGGAATCAACGAGCAGGGCCCGTGGCCTGTCTCTTCCGGCTGCTTTAGAGACTTAAATGCCCGCTTCAGCCCATATATACATATCATTTTCAGATTGATGGAGAGCGATGATCCAGTCGCCAGTCATAACCAGCCGTAGATCAGGAGACAAAGATCAAGCCATCGAGCATTAACAGGCTTGTTCTTAGTTTTTCGGTAGTTGTTATCCTAGGACGCCAAGAGGAAGATTGCCACGGGAGTCGCCAACACCCCGAGCAGGTAAGAACCCCGGTGGCCCGACACCACAAACCTGACCAGAAATGTCCCTCTTCAGGTTAAGTTGATCGTTTGCGAAATTCTGAATATAAAATTTGGGAATTTTTAATTTACTGGTGGAAATTAGGGGACCACTCCGACATTTGTCTTTGCGCTAAGAAAACCCGCCGAAAACCTTAGCAGATTGGTTTGGATTTAATGAAATAAAATTAAAGATAAAATTTAGAAAATACAATTATAGAAAATGTATGTAGTGTGAGCTTCGTGTTTTATATTGTGAAAGAATGTGATGTGAGGAGGGGGTAGATATGGCCCTCAGGTTGAAGGGCCGTGCTCTTTAGCAGTGCGCATGCGCAAACATTTATAGAGTTGACGCTAGGTGAAACCACATACCTGTAAAGTCCTACAAAAAGCTTATAGAGTCGTCGTTGGGTGGAACGTCATAGCTGTTAAATCGATATGACCAACTTTCGCAATAAATTCCTAAACCTTTATTAGAAATGGATGTACACTAAATTCTTCCTTCTAACCTAACAAAAATAAATTACATTCATATAATGTAAGGAAGTATGCTCTAATCTGATGTACGGTAACAAACCTAACAAAATTAAGTTAATTTCTTTAAATATGGTGTGGAATTAATTACAAATTTGGTAACACCGATTTTGGTGACATCTTGTGGACGTTACATCTAGCGCATGCGCAGTTCGGTTCTATAGAACTTCGAAGAATTCATTGCGTACGTAGGTAAATATTTAATAATTGAAAAAAAAAGTTGTAAGTATCGATGTAAAACGTTTAAAGTAGTACGAATTGTTAGTTTTATTGTATGCAGACGATCTAGTAATTATACAGAAGTTAGAGGATGATTTATAAAGAGCCATTTACACGTTGAATCAATTAGGACTCTATTATAATCTCAAAGTCTCAACTTCAAAAACTAAAAATTATGGCTTTTCAGGGCAAAGTGCCAGTCAGAGCAAAAATAGTAATCAATAATGAAATATTAGAACGGATAGCACACTTTAACTATCTTGGTTCAGATATAACGTATAGCTATGATTGGGATATACATAATAAATTTAACCGATATCAAATGATGTGTGGCACCATAAGAAGAACCCTCCGAAAGACTCGAAGAGAAACTCAGCTCAGGTTTTATAATATTATGGCTGTTCCTGTTCTTTTATATGGATCTGAATCTTGGAAAGGAAGATGAAGAAGAGGACGAAATGTTAGTAAAGACAGTAGTTGTACGTATAGCAACAGAATTACAAGAATATAGTATGGGAAATCAAGTGGAAATTATACTAAAGTTGAGTTCAGTATTATTTTCTACACATGAAAAACTCTTAGGTATATTTTACAGTAAGGGTACAGTAATACGAAAATTAGCTTTTCTTGCTAAACTATTGAATAAGCAATTTCTCCGCGTATTACGTGTTGGAGCGATGAACTCTGGTGAATGGGTAGCAGTTAAGTTAAAAAGAAGTCGATAAAGACATGATGGATTGAAAATATAACAGGTGCAGTAAAAACATATTACTTGCAGGCTTTTAAATTAGAGATAAAAGAATGAATTGGTATCAGTGAGAGAATATGTCCAAGGACACAAGAGGTCAACCTACAACCTTCACATGCTGACATCAAACACAATCAATATACAAGTGTAGGTCATTCACCTGCATGTATTAATGTTTTTACTTCAATTTCGGGCACTAAACTTATCGATTCCTTACATCATTATTATACGTTCTAGTATCTTCTATTGTACAGTAAGACTGGCGAGTTCAAGAAACATTGCACTTGCTGCTTCAAACCCACAGCTGGATAATAGAGACACTGGATTAGTTTGTAAAGAAAATCAATTGGAGCGCGTTTCTTCGACTAATTATGTCACAATGTTAAATAAATGTTTATTGTTGTCAAATCTCATTTTTTTAAATTCAATGCTGCCAGTTTGTTGTTTCAACATTTCTTGTATTCTGGAGAGAATCCTACCAGAATTTGCGGGAATTTTGAAGTACATAAGTTTTCCTTTGTTTTTCTGAATGTGGATTTTTTTTTTCCAAACCGTGAGTTCCTTTGTTTATCTATTTGTTTAATTAGACTGGCTTTTGATTCAATTAAATGTTTTTCGAACCAAGCATGAGCAGTCACTGCTGAATTTTTCCACTTCTCCATTTTTGTCATTTCTAAGATGTTCTTTCGCCCTTGTTTTCAAATTTCTTTTTGTTTTTCCAACATAAATGTTGTCATAATCCCTGCATTTGATCTGATAAATTCCTGATTCGTTTTCTTCTTCAATTGTTTCATTTTTATTGGTTTTAATTATCCTATTAAGGCTGTATTCGTTCTTCAGTGCCAATCTTATATTAAACTTTTCAAAAAAAAATTTGAAACTTATGGTGTTTCAATGGATGGTAAGTGAATTTCTTGAATTTTATTTTTTCTGTTTCTTTTATAAGTGTACTTTCATTAATTAATTTGACCTGATCCAGAGGTTCATCGGTCCACCAAAATAGGGAAAAAAGAAGAGTTTCTTCCGATCGACATAACATCAGTTGCCAAGATAGTACTGAAGATGAGGGGTGATTCAGAAATATGGCTATACGTTTGATCGCATTTTGTGACGAAAATACTATTATTAAAGGAAATGTGATGTTATCATTGGAAAGGGAACTCTTCAAATTACAACAGTAGAACAAAACAAATCACTTACAACACTAAGCAAGTCACTTTATTGCTTCAAACTGTTCGTCGTTTGCTGATTCCCTTACAACAAATTCACAAAATTCCATCCGTCTGTCAGGGTTGTCTTCATTAAGTTCGTGGACACGAATCGGTTTGAAGGGGTGGCACTTCTCACGCTTCAAAACACGACACACACTCGATTGACTGATATGGAGCTCACGCGCAGCTTGGCGGGTTGATTTTTGTGGGCTAGCGTAAACGCCTCCACAATTCTCTTCGTTGTTTCTGTATCCGTGCTAATGCGAAGCCTTCTAGGAGGTTTGATTTTCTGCATCCTTCACGTTTCCAGCAGTCGTTTTCTCCACTTCCCCACAGTCGATGGCTGCAATGCTACGTTAAACTCACGTCTTGCCCGTCTTGCGGCCTCACGATCATTAGCATATGTAATTTGCTGTTGCATATTCAACGCCATTTTGAGTAATGACGTAAGTTCTACACTATTTTGTTTTATTCCATTATTGTAATTTGAATAATTGCCTTTCCAACGGTAATTTCATATTTGAAGAGAAAAATTATACGCTCAGACCGGGACTTGAAACCCTTTACCCTTGGTTCTTCTCTATACCAAGTGCTCTACCAACTGATCTACCTGAGCAAGTACCCGATCTAAACGCAAATCCTTCTCTATATACATTGTAATTCCCATCCACCAAATGCTGTGAAGCCATGCTTCTATCTTGCAAATGGCGGCTCCTTTATTAAGAAGACATATTTGGGAATTATACATTACAGCCAGTACGGCTTCTTCCAAGTTTTTATTATTGATTTCGTACATCTCATTGATGGATAAATCATATTTGAAGAGAAAAATTATACGCTCAGACCGGGACTTGAACCCGGGACTCTTGGTTCTCTAGACCAAGTGCTCTACCAACTGAGCTACCTGAGCAAGTACCGATCTAAACGCAAATCCTTCTTTATATACATTGTAATTCCCATCCACCAAATGCTGTGAAGCCATGCTTCTATCTTGCAAATGGCGTAATTTCATATTTCCTTTAATGATAATATTTTCATCACACAACGCGATCAAACGTATAGCCACATTTATGATTCACCCCGTATTAGCGAATTGTAACTCACTTCTGAGGTTGATGTGTTTGGAGGGCGGATGATGATGAAGTCTTGATTCTAAACTTAATCTCCATGCATAGTAATTCTGCCCGAGGGTAGGTCTTTCACTGCAAACAGAGCATTTTAACGCTGTGCTTTGCAGCTTTACTAGAGAATTATAGGTGTGGTGACTTCCCGTTACTTTTCACACCGGTGAAGAATGGCGATGATAATGATAAGGATGATGATGATGGTCGGATGATTTTCGGGGACCGTTGGGCCCTAAGCTTCCTGACATTTGTTTTATAGGCGAGAAAAAACCCGAAAAAAATTCACTCGGGAGCCTGTCCCGACCGGGAACCGAACCCGGGCCCGCTGCGTGATAAGGCAGCATGCTACCTGGAGACCACAGCGGTGGACTAAATTTAATCTAATGAGATGAATATGATAAATTATGATAATGATGGCCGCATGACTTTCGGGGGACCGTTGGGCCTTAAGCTTCCTGTCATTTGTCTTACAGGCGAGGAAAAATCCCCAGAAAAAACCTCACCCAGGAAACTTGTCCCGATAAGCGAATTTAGGCTCGCTACGTGCACTACCTCGAGACCACAGCGGTGGACCAAATCTCAAAAATAATTTCAATAATAAATTAAGCGTTTTAAAACAATAATAACCTGATTGTCTTAAGACATTTATGGCTTTTTCTCCTAACATTGGCGGTATTGTTACCATTTCTGAGATTGCGGCACCTGGAAGTCGAAGTTACGTTACCCCGATGATACTTGTGGCGTGACAGACCTTGAAGGCCTTTGGCCTACTAGCCGGCTGCTGCCCACACATCCATATGTGTTAATCATGGAGTCAGTATATAGCCACGATCATCCAACCAGTATAGAGGTGACATGTTGTCAGCATGTCGGCCTTCCCAGCCGTTTTAACTGGTTATCTCACCTGGAAACGCTACTTAACGTAGCTAGGTATACAAATTCTTCACAATGCGACCTTACTGGTCCTTGCTCTATACACTGATCGAAATTCCTCTAGAAAATTTAGTTTACATGGTCACTTGAGCCAGTGCACGCCCATTGCTCGCTCATGCTGAGAGATTAATTAATGAGACTATCGGAATATTTATGTTGCTGAAAGTCACGCTGCGGGTCTGGGTTCGATTCCCGGTCGGAACAACTTTGCTGGATGAGTTTTTTTCGGGGTTTTTCCTCGCCTGTAAAACAAATACCAGGAGGCTTTGAGGCCCAAACAGTCCTCGAACATCATTTGGTCATCATCATCATCATCATCATCCGTCGGTGTGGAAAGCAACGGGAAGCTTCCCTAATAAAGCTGCAAGCATAACATGAAAATGCTATGATTGCATTGAAAGAATGCCGTAGGGCAAAACACTATAGGATAGAATATTAATTAATCCTCATTTATTATTATTATTATTATTATTATTATTATTATTATTATTATTATTATTATTATTATTATTATTATTATTATTATTATTATTATTATTATTATTATTGGTGTAGGTTTTCTCTGAATTATTTACATTTGATTATGAATCTCTTAACCTTTAACGGATATAAGATCTTATTCTGTTATGAACTAGATGTGTCTGTTGCCTACAATTTCTGAATAGATTCTTCTTATTTGGCATTATACCTTCATTTTATTAAATGTTTTGGATTTCTCAACAATTTATTTCCAACGCTTCCTATCACGAACACAGCAAGTCCAACTTTTTTATCTTCATTTTCTTCAATTCTTTCAAGATACGTCCTTCCATTTAATTCTAAGTCTACCTTGGCTCCATTTGTTAAAGGTTTCCATTGATTTTTTAAAATTTATAGGCCTATAATCACATATTATATATAGGCCAAATGACCTAAATAATTTATGAAAAAGTTGTTGATAATAATAACGAGACCGGTGTTCATTTCCAAAATCTTGTAGCCCGAATTTCCTAGATTTGTTCTACAATTAAGGAAAAAAGCTGAACAACGAAATCGACAGAGATAGTCTAATTTTTTTTATTATTTTTATACACGATTTCACTTTGAAGTTCATATTACTTCTAGAATCTTCCTTTGCTTGTATTCAATAGGCAGTGTATTTTAGTTACGTTTATCAGATGTTCCTGTAAACAACATGCATCTTTCCTTCTTTTTCACTTCTCGTTACAACTTTTACATACCGAAATTTCTTCTAGAGAAGCGTTGTGATATACACTTAGCGATAAAAATAATGAGCCGCTTCAAAAAAGCAAAGTCCCTGTTATGGCCCACTGCGCATACTCGAAAAGACATAGCTGAGGTTCACGAGGTAACGCACTGTTTAAATGTTTTAAATACGCTGTATTTGGTTTTAATCATCTCAGATGGTTAAATAACAGTGAATGAGACATGTTTCTAGCCATTTAAGAGTGTTGGATAAATGCAATATTACTCAAATTGCGACATTTTAAATAAAGTTGAACTCTCGTTTATAGTGTAAAAGTAAACAAGGCGACCAGTATCAGACGTTCGAGTAGCGTAGATCGTTAAACTTCTTACAACAAGATGAAATATATGTGAAAGCGAGGGTTCAAATCATCCGACAATTTATTTTATTCATTTGTATTTTCGTTAAATACATCCTATAATATTTTTAATTCCTGCCACATAATTTACGTCCTCTTAAGCAATATTCCTGCCTTCGTAAACGCTGTAACACTATTTAGCTACCGGTATAAATTTAATTGTGCGTGCAGTACCACGTTTTAATAAGAATGCAATAAATTTATGTAATAAAAATATAATACAGCTTCGTATATTTATGAGTTTATTTATTTATTACGTATTACTGAGGAAAAAGTTTTACCTTCAATTAAAATATTTAGTTTATGTATGTCAAGTCCATCATAATAATAGCTCATAGATGATGGACGATAATAAAAAATAATAATAATTATTATTATTATTATTATTATTATTACATTATTATCCGTCATCTATAATAATAATAATAATAATAATAATAATAATATAATAATAATAATAATAATAATAATAATAATCCTGCTGGAGTTCGGAATTCCTAAAAAGTTAGTTAGACTTATACGAATGTGTCTAAATGGCTCAAAGAGTAGGGTGCGTGTAGGAAAACAGTTTTCGGACACTTTTGAAATCCAGAATGGGTTGAAGCAAGGAGATGCACTATCTCCTCTACTATTTAATTTTGTACTAGAGCATGCCATTAAATCTTCAGAGAATGAGGAAGGCTTACAACTCAATGGTATTAATAAGCTGTTAGTTTATGCTGATGTTGTAGTACTACTGGCCGATAGCGAGGAGATACTAAAGGCCAACACGCACACACTATTGAGTAACACTAAGAAATTAGGACTGGAAGTAAATATCAGTAAAACTAAATATATGGTCACACGTAGAAATTCAGTATATAATGGAAATGGACAGCTAATGACAAATGAGGGAAATTTTGAGGAAGTGGCTGAATTCAAATACCTAGGAACAATAATCACAAATAGGAATGAGATGCACAAGGAAATTAAACATAGGCTCAATTCTGGAAATGCATGCTATTATGCATTGCAGAGACTTTTGATGTCCCAACTCCTTTCAAAAAACGTTAAACTGAAAATATATAAAACTGTTATTCTACCAGTTATATTATATGGGTGCGGAACATGGACTCTTACTTTAAGGGAGAAAAGGAGATTACGAGTATTTGAGAATAAAGTTCTTAGGAAAATTTTTGGACCAAAGAGAGATGAACAGACAGGTGAATGGAGAAGACTACATAACAATGAACTACATGGTCTTTATATGAAGCCAGATATAATAAGAACAGTTAAGTCTCGTAGACTGCGATGGGCAGGACATGTTGCACGTATGGGGAATGAAAGACGTGCATGGAAACTTCTTGTAGGAAAGCCAGAAGGAAAACGCCCAGTTGGTAGACCAAGAATGAGGTGGGAGAACAACATTAACTATGATTTGAGGGAAGTAGATTATACAGGGAATGATTGGAAAACATTACCTCAGGATAGGGATGTATGGAGAGCTTATGTCCGCGCGGCCATGAACCTACGGGTTCGATAGTGCCAGTGAGTAAGTAAGTATAATAATAATAATGTATCAGTTGATGTGAAGAATGTAATTACCTGGGGATCAAAATTAACTCAAAATGTACACAAGAAAATGATATAAAATATAGAATTCAAAAAGGCAGATCGGTAATAATAATGTTAAACGGAGTTTGTGGGATAAGAACATAAGAATCGATACCAAATTAGACATTTACAAATCCATAATTCGAAGCACGCTAACATACGGTGCAGAAACTTGGGATCTGAATAAAAATTTGAGTTTAAAGCTTATGTCTACTGAAATGGATGGTTTTAGACGCTCAGCTAGACATTCTTAATTGGAAAAAATAAGAAATACAATCATCACACAACAAATGAAAGTCCAAAATTCAATATTACATTTTGTGAGATACAGAAAACTAGAATGGTATGGCCATATACGTAGGATGCCAGTGAAAATATTACCCAGACAAGCTTTGGAATGGATTCCACCTAGAAAAGGAAAGAGAAGTCTACCTAGATGTAAATAGATGGATGATGTAAGAGTAGGTATGAGGGAGCAGAAGAATTGGGATGAGAAGATAGAGAATAATGGAGAAAGAAGATACAAATTTAAAAAGCTTTGGGCATAGGAAGATGTTTTATTACACTGTAAACCTGTTCTAGATCACAAAAAAAATGAAGACATCTTAGAAGAATTACACATGGAATCTTTAGAAAACAAAATTTCTGATTATAAGTCAAGATGGATGCAACATGTTCATAGAATGGAAGATCACAGAATACCCAAACAAATGTTAAGATATCAACCTGCAGGAAGAAGAAGACCAGGACGTCCACTCAAAATACTTTTGGATGGTGTTTCTCTTGAGGCCGAAACAGGTCAACAAATGGCCTAAATTCGTGAATGTACTATGATGATGATGATGATGTAAACCTGTTCATAAATAAATAATAAATAATAATATTAATAATAAAAATGGTAATACTTCCAAATAGTTAGTACGTTTTTTCTTTAAGAATGGATGTATAGAATAGAAAGCACCTTAATTAAAAAAAACAACCTCAACGGGAATCGAACCTGCGACCTCTTGGATACGAATTCAGTCACTAAGCACTGAGCTACGCTTTCGATGTCTTGTTGCGTTTAGAAAGAATACTCTTCAATGGAAGAAGGAAAACATATTGTAGCTCTACTGTGCATTTTTTTTTACTCGTGTGAATCGCGCGTTAGAACTTCAAATATTCGAGATCAAGAGTCGGCCCATTCTTTTTGTCGCTAAGTGTACATAGGCGTGTCCAAAAAAAAATCTTCCGTTTTCAACTAAAATCAAGCACCAAATCTCTCATTTAAACTATTGGGGAAGTAATAGACTCCTGTATTGGCGGACTGATGACCCTATTACCCGCCGCGCGCCGTCCTCGCCGGATCCCGCATCACTCCACTCTGTGCTTAATTCATACAGGGATATACAGTACATCTGCTCTGTACAGTGGGCTGCTATTAATGGAATTCTTGCTTCGATTTCTGTGCCTTGCTCTTTAAATCGGCAGATATTTTTTTGGACACGGCCTTGATACATCACAACGCTTATCTCGGAGAAATTTCAAGGTAGGTTTTGGCATGCAATGGTTTACAGTTCCCTTCTTAGTTCCTACTCTTCTTTAGTAGGCATGTTTATGTCCCGCGCCACACGTTATTACAGGGACACGGGATATTGCGAATGGATTTTTTATCTCTGGATCACATACATACTTTTTTGACGATACAAGGACATGAAGGGCCTCCTTAAGTGAGTCAACAGTCAATGCTGGGGCCATCACCCTAGATAGCACTAATATTTAAGACTAGACATGCTTCATACATTCGAAAAATATTATATCGATGATTTTGATGTTCAGATGGTGTGCGGGAACTATTTGGGCTTACACTTTTTCTGACATTTGTCTTATAAAAAAACTCCAAGCGCGACAGGCCTAGAAGACCCTTGGCCTACCAACCGGTTACTGGCCTCACATCCACATGTATTAATCGCAGAGGTAGACGATCATCTAGCCAGTGTAGGGATGACACGTGGTGAGCGTGTTGGGTCCCCCAGCCGTTATAGCTGGTCTTCTCAACCTGGAGTCGCTACTTATTGTAGCTACCCAAATGCATCATGATGCTGGGTGGGCACCGGTCCCATACTGGCCGAAATTCCATGAGAAAAATTTCTTCCCCCATGGGGATTCGAACCAGCGGAAGTCCCATAGCTCTGCGCCAAGACTTTTTGCCTTAACCACTTGGCTACGGCGCGGGATTGATTTGTCTTATAAGCGGGGGGGAAAAAACCGGAAAAAATTTCACCCACAAAACTTATCCCAACAGGAGGTCGAATGCGGTCCCGCCGCAATAGAGACAACGATGCTACCACTAGTGGATCTGAAAAGTTCACATTTAATTTCAGGTATATTAAGAAATCGCAATTATTGAGACGAAATTTCATCCCAGCATTTACCTCGAGACTCCCCCCCCCCAAAAATAGTACCTGTATTGGAGTCCGGGAAATACGTGTTTAAACTTTGCCATCTCGAACCAACTTATTCCATTAGAATGTTACAAAATTACAGAAGGTTTCATCACCCGGTATCATGGCAGCTGCCGCCGTCTTCCGGAAAACAAACGCCATTCCTCTCTGTCCATCCATTGATCTTCCTCCATTCCTCTGATATTCATAGCTGCTTGTACCCCTTCTATCCAAGTTTTCTTAGGTCTTCCTCTCTTCCTCCTTTCCATTGGGATCCATTCCATAACAATTTTTGGCAATCTTTGCTCTGGCATTCTTTTGACATGGCCATACCACTGTAATCTTTTCTTTTCTATAATGTCTATGATGTCCGGCTCCTCTTGTACACCCATAATTTCCCTTATTTCTTTATTTCGTATTCAATGCATTCTAGATTTTACAGCTGATCTTCTTAAAACATCCATTTCTGTACTTAAAATTCTTTTCATTTCCATGGTAGGAATTTGCAAGACTTCAGCACTATATGTTAAAATGCTCTGAATTATGGTTTATATTTTCCATTTCTTCTCCTATACACAGGTATTTAGTTTTCTCAATGTCTATATAAAGTCCCCATTTCTCATATTCTTTTAGTTTTTTAGCCATATATTCTATGTCGTCGTGGTCTTGTGCTATTAATACCTGGTTATCCGCAAAATTTAGTCAATATAAATGTGTATTTTGGATGGGTTTGCCCATTTTTTGACATTTTTTCCTCCAGTCTCTTAGTACTCTTTCGAGATAAATTTTTAGTAGAGTTGGAGATAAACTGCAACCTTGCCTTAAACCTTTTGTTTTGTGGAGGAAAAAACAAATCACTCTGTATTTTGTGGCCGGATATTGGTCAAATGTTTTACAGTCGGAATTATATCAAGCCAACCAGTAGAAACTGCAACATAAAATTATTGTAACATGATTTTGATTTATTGCCAGGAAAATCATAAAGTCGCAGTTTTACTGCCCACTTAAAAGAAAAATAGAAGAAAAGGAAAATCCTTGTTTCATTATAAAAGTCACATTCATACATTCGTTGTGATTTTCTTGTTTTGATTTCGCAGTGTAAATTTCGCGTACTGTAGTTCGATAAATGGTGCTCAGTTTAAGATTAAAAATCTTTATAATGAAATAAAAGAACACAATTTCCATTCTTTGTGCAATACGTGTATCATAACACTTTTTAAAAATAAGTCAATCAACAATCACCTCAATTCTACCAACTTCAGCTCGTATAATACTAAGCTGACTACTCTTATGAACCTCAAAAACCTGGTTATCAACTTTCGAGAAAATAAAATTAACTATAAATTCTAACATGAAAAGAAAAAAAAAAGTTGGAGGGGGAGGGAAACGCAAAGACAACGTCCCCCAAATATTGGGATGAATTTTTGAAGCCTATTTTCTTATAATTTACCCAACAATTTTGCCAGAACCATCTATATATAATAATTTTTCTCAAAATGTCTTTAAGGAGGGCAATGGGTAAAAATTGACATTTTTGGTTAAAAACACAATTTTTTTTTTTTTTTTGCAAGAAACAAAGTATGTGCATTTCTTTGCATATTGCCAAAGTTTCATGAACCTATGATATTTAGAACATAGTATAATGGTGTCATATTTAAATGGCTGCGCTTTTTAAATCCCCGTTACGGCGGCTTTAGCTACAATGCTTTCCTGGTCTGTCAAGTTTAATATTTTCTCTCATTCTAAATTCTCTTGGTACCTGATCAGACTTTTTATAGTCTATTTTCAAATTACTATCCTTAACATGGACGAAAACTTCAAAATTCATTATTTTCGTATTTCTATATAAAGCGGGTTTTATAGTGTTAAAAATCTATCTTCTCCTATAATTTTGACAGGATGTTCTGGGCACACTAATTAATGAAACGACGCATCCATAATGTTTATATATTAAGAATTTATCAAAATAAAAAATAACATATAATCTATACCAAAAATAAAAAAAATGAATGTCGAATACATTAATTTTCTTCATCTATCCTAGGAAAATAATGAAAGTTTTAAATTGAATATGTTATTATGTATATCTTAGTGAATTTAAATGTTTATTATTTAAACAATTTACCTGGGGTCGACTCAGCCTCTAACTGAAATGAGTACCAGACGCTTGTTCTGGGGGTAAAGGCGGCCGTCACGCAGGGCTGACAACCCGACTGGCATAAAGTGCCGATTGTCTAGAAAAAGTGGGAGCCTTGACCTCCTACTACCCCAAGGGCCTCCGGGCCTGTTGTGGGATCACTTCACTTTACCTCAGACATGACAACGGAGATAGATTTTGAAAGAAAGATCTAAATGTATATTATTTAAACAATGTACCTCAATTGTATGAATAATTGTAATAATCTGAAATGTACGCACATTATATTTAAATAAAGAGAAGTCTGGATGCCCCTCCCGATATAGAGTCATCCGAAAGCCAAACTTGGCAAGATCCCGCGTGATCGACTATTCCATTGAGGTTTCAAGCGGTTTCCCTCAATCCAAAGAGCAAATGCTGGAATAAAAAAAAAACTCCTGGCGCGACAGGCCTACAAGGCCCTTACCCTACCAGCCGGCTGCTGGCCTCACATCCACATGTGTCAATCACAGAGGTAGATGATAATCAGCCAGTGTAGGGGTGACATGTGGTCAGCATGTCGAGTCCCCCAGCCGTTATAGCTGGTTTTCTCAACCTGGAGCCGCTACTTATTGTAGCTACCCAAATGCATCACGATGCTGGGTGGGCACCGGTCCCATACTGGCCGAAATACCATGAGAAAATTTCTTCCCCCCATAAATGCTGGAATAGAACCCCAAAAGATCCGCTTCCGACTTCACTCTGCTAATTAACTTCAAATTTGAATTCAAAATTTAAACCGGGGTTAATGTATTTTACAGGAACCCGGGGTTTTACCTATTAAGGAGGACCAAAATAGATCGCTCACCGCCAACACTTAAGTGATGGCCGCAGAGCTTTCCATCTATCTATCTATCAATCAGAAATGACAAGAGAGATAGATTTTGAAAAAGATGTAAATGTATATTATTTAAAATGTACCTCAGACTTGACAACGGAGATAGATTTTGAAAAAGCGTCTTTTGTTAAAATTAAAATTTGAATAATTTAAAAACTATTGATGCTACAGAAATGAAACTTACATGTGCCATTATTTATACCAATATCGATACATGTACTAATAATGAAGGTCCTATCTATAAAATTGTGTAAAACAGGAATTTCATCCATTGTCCCCTTAAAAACTTTCGTTCTATACACAGTGTATTATATAGCTTATTTTATAAGCTACAATAAAGATGAGCCCCCCAAATATGTTTTTCAACTAAACAACTGACAAGGGAAATGTCAACAACTGCATGCCGAAACATACCTGAAATTTCTCCCAGAGAAGGGTTGTGATATACCAAGGCCGTGTCCAGAATTTATCTGCCGCTTTTAACTGCAAATCGAAGCCAGAATCCAGCAATGACAGCCCACTGTGCGAATCAGATAATCGTCCCTGCTTGAATAGAGGGGAGTGGAGTGGGAAGGGGCGCGGCGCGGACGGCAGGTTGTGAGTGCTATCCCATCCATCAAGTCAGGAGTTGTATTACTTCCCTGTAGTTTAAATGAGAGATTTGGCGCTGAATTTTAATGTCTAGCAGTTAAAAGTGGCAGATATTTTTTTACGCGGCCTTGGTTCTTCACAAAGCTTCTCTGGGAGAAACTTCTAGGTAGGTTTAGACACGTAATTGATGACAATTAAAAACAAATGTACTCACTATCGACACTTGTCGAACATCATGATACCCGACACAAGGACGTCCATAGATTTTTTCTTAAGATGGGGTGAGAGAAACAACATCATTCCAAATTTAACGATTTTTAATCTCATACAGTATTTGAATCTATTATAAAAGGTAATATCCCACTACAGGTTACAAGAGGCCCTTGAGGCAGTAGGAGTTTAAGGCTCTTTCTTTTCAGAAAATCGTAACGAGATATCGGCAGGTTTTTCAGCCCTGCGTGTGTGATCAAGAGTTTGGTACTCATATCCGTTAGAGGCTGTGTCTACCCGGGGCTATGGTGTCGACGGAAGGTTTAGATAAGTTTAAAAATTCTGACTCAACCAGGAATCGAACTTCTGGCTTGTAGCGTATTGCTTTAACCGCTAACTCACACTACAGCGAGCCCTTTTATATCTTCTCCTAGTTGAATCGGCACATGCTAAAAGGGCCTTAGTCAGCCAGACTTAATTTTGAGAAAACTAAAAAAAAATAAAAAGAAAAAAATCCTGCACCTGACCTATTAGTTGCAATTGATTTCTTTTTTTAAATGCATCTTACTTGCAGCAAATTAAACAAATCTGCATATTTACATGAAAATATTTTGAAAATATTTTGAGAATTAGTTTTGGCCGTTTAAAAAATTTCAAAGTCAGTTGACTGAACCCCTTTTAGCACATTTTAAACATTTTTTTTTTCAAATAAATGTGTTAATTTTGGTCACTTTTCACACAGTATTGCTATTTATTAATTGGAAATAGTTACAGAAATGCTGATTGATTTATGGACAAACATAAATGCATATGTTGAGTTCACTACCAGTCATTTCTTTTCCATAGTAGGCCAATTTAATATTTCTTCTTAAAAACTTTCATATTCATGAGGTATATATAAGGTTTTTTCGGAGTTTTTCCTCACCTGTAAGACAAATGTCAGGAAGCTTAGGGTCCAACGGTCCCCGAAAATCATCCGGCCATCAACATCATCCTTATCACCATCCTTCACCGGTGTGGAAAGCAACGGGAAGCTACCACACCTATAATTCCCTAGTAAAGCTGCAAATCATAGCATGAAAATGCTAGGATTGAAGTGAAAGACCTGCCCTCGGGCAGAATTGCTATGAATGGATAAGAAAATGTTGGCTCAGGATAGGGATGTATGGTGAGCTTTTGCCCGCGCGGCCGTGAACCTACGCTTCGATAGTGCCAGTGAGTTAGTTAGATAAGATTTTAATCAAGTTCTTTGCAAATGAAAATTCAATCTGCATTAAATTAAAAGAAAATAAAAGAAACAATTTCTTGGCCGAATTGAAAGAAAATACGAGTATTTGCTAGCATTGTTTGTATCTCAAATAGAAAGAGAGTAGAAGAAAGAAAGAAGAAAAAAAGAGTAATTTAATTTGTATTCCTGTCGTCAGTGCGAAACACAGTCGTGACGTCACGTTACAAGGATCCTTAACAGAGCTAACTTTCCCTATATTGTGTTTCAGTAGAGAACTGAAAACACTCTAGAGGTGGTCATGTTAAAAATAACAATGGACTGAGAAGTGAATTTTATTCTAACTTTTTGTGTGTTATCAAAGGTTAAAAGTTCGTTATCCTAACATATCTGAACTCCAAAGTCAATCATAAATGACAGCGTTAAGTACCTTACAGATTAAAATATAAAATTATGGAATAATCACCTGAAAGGTCCGTCTCCTCAACTTAATTAATTATGTAACTTTATCGCTTTCGGGACTTGTCCCTTCATCGGCAGGATTCAAAACTGGTGTTTCACTGAAGATCTGGTAGAGGAGATTACATGTATAGGGTTCGTTTTCGTTTATCAGATTGTCGTTGTTGTGAGCTGCTTTCATGATTTTCATCTCTTCGAGTACGTTTATCTTCGCTGGATTATTTTCTCTGTGCATTACTGTTAGTGTTTTCAATATTTAACATGCGATGTTCTTCATGGATAACGTGTTTTGCATAGCTTCATTTTCCTTAAACACATTATCCATGAAGGATATCGCATGTTAAATATTGAAAACACCCTAACAGTAATGCACAGAGAAAATAATCCAGCGAAGTTAAACGTACTCGAAGAGATGAAAACCATGAAAGCAGCTCACAACAACAACAATCTGATAAACGAAAACGAACCCTATACATGTAATCCCCTCTACCAGATCTTCAGTGAAACACCAGTTTTGAATCCTGCCGATGAAGGGACAAGTCCCGAAAGCGCTAAAGTTACATAATTAATTAAGTTGAGGAGACGGACCTTTCAGGTGAATATTCCATAATTTTGAATGATACCTCAACAGAACACATCATGAATCTTATAAAAGTTAAATTACAGATGAGAGTGAAAACAAAGGGTACTCAAAATTATTAATTGAAGGTAACCCCCTCATTAAAATAAATATGTATCTACTATTATAATAAATAATAGTTTAAAAAACTAAAACAACACGCTTTATTAGAAAACCGAACTAAAAAATAAAAAATAATTTTAATTTCCAACGTGCTTGGGATAAAATTAAAGTGGTCAACAAAAAAATTATCTCCAACACATCCAGAATAAAACTAGAGTTATCTACAAAAAAAAGTAATTTTACCATCAAAGCGTGGGGTGCTTTTTATGGTTTTTACGTTTTCTTCTTAGAGACTTTACTTTTACCTATATCTGTTTATTGTCAAAAATATTAATTGATATAGAGCACCACACGCTTTTGATGGTAAAATTATTTTTTTTTGTAGATAACTCTAGTTGTCAGTAATATAATGTACGGTTAAAAACTATAATATAGTTTTTAACCGTACATTATATTACTGTGAACTAATACCTCAACGGAAAATCACCATGAATTTTACTAGTATCAACTCTAGTTGTATTCCGGTCTCATAGATTCTCATTCAAAAAGTTGAATCCATTTCTTTTTCGGTCTACCAACATTCCTGAATCTTTTTGGTTTGTAATTAAGTATAATTTTTGGTATGCGTTCATCTTTCATTCTTTGAACATGTTCTTTCCAGTTTGTTTTTCTACATTATTTTATTTTATCTAAATGTTTAAAAATATTTAGCTCATTTCTAATATCTTCACTTCTTCTTTTATCTAGAAGTTTGCAGTCAGCTGCACTTCTCAAAAATCTCATTTCAGCTGCTTCTATGATCTTCTCTTCTCTTTTTAGTTAAAACCCAAATTCACTACCATACAAGTAAGGGGACTGCCACTGCTTTATAACAATTTTAGTTTTGTTTCCTTTTTTTTTGTATTTTTAAATATTCTCTTAATTGTTCCACATATATAATTAAATGTATTAAGTTTGTTAAAAATATCTTCATTTTTAAAATTGGAGATTTTCATAACCCAGGTATTTAAAATGGTTCACTTGTTCAACGGGTTTCCCCTCCAGAATTATTTTAGCTCTTACCGTATCTGATCTTTTAAAAACTAACTTTTTCGTTTTACTTATTTATATTTTGAAATTATAATTCTATATAATGTTATTTAATTCATATAGTGGTTTTGGTGAGTAAAATGTTCTTAAATCAGTGTAAGGAATTCGAGGTCAAATGCACTTAGAATACTTTGATAAGCCGTTATCTGCTTGCACTCTTGTAAATTTAGTGTAGCAGGAAAAATGTATTTATCGATTCTTGTCAAATATTTTCATTTTTATAGCGGTATGTTGGAAATACGACGTCATTTCCTGTGTCATGAACCTCCAGACATTTTCCGTTGCGACATGAGTTTGCACGGCAAGAAGATCATTAAAATGGCAGATTTACTTTGAATAAAAAAAATGGGCTTTGCTAACTTTCTTCTTCTTTTTCTATAGGATGTTTCCATTTTCCATATGAGTCATCCGACATATCTATCTTCCCAGCATTTTTCATTCATGATTTTTGTCCATTCTACTCTTCTTGCTTGTAAATAGGCCCTAATTAGCTCTATCCATCTCAATATTTATCATCCCAATGGTCATATCCTATATTTTATTCTCATTTGCAATGTTTTTCGCGGTTGTTTAATGCCATACGCTTAATATGTTCGAACCAACTTTTCAACATGTGACATGACTTTTTAAATTACGTACTTCATAAATTGCTGTCAAATTTTATTCTTAGGATTTCATTTTCCAATTTATTTCCCACCATTTACAATGATTTTTACATGTTTTCAAACGATTATTTGAATATATTTTTTTTTCAACATATTGAACTATATGAATACGTGGCAGACACATTGATTTTAACGAATATTCTGTGTTCCAGTGCAACCAACATAGAGTCTATACTAATTAACTTACACTAAATAAAATCAGAGTGCATTCTTTCACAGGTTCTATTCATTTTCAATATCCGCCGTTATGACCATATTTCCGAACACTTTAATAACCTCTCTTGGCTCCGTCTTACTGACAGACGTAAATTGCACTCTCTTTCACTGCTTTTCAAGCTTCTGAATTCCTATATTCCTACTTACCTGGCGTCCAGATTTGAGAAGTTATCCTCTTACCACAATATTGACACTAGGTCACAAGATAGCAGTCTGCTAACAATACCTCTTCATAGCACTTCCTCCTATTCTACTTCCTTCACAGTAGCCTCTGCCCGCTCCTGGAATCTCCTTCCTCAAGATATCAGGGGTTGCCGCACACTTGGCACCTTTAAGTCACGCTTATAGAGTTACCTGTTGTCTAATAATTAATTTTTCTCTATTTATTTAATTTTATACTCTGTCATTAATCTTTTCCTCGTTTTTTATATATCTTGTGTTTATTATATATTTAATTCGTTAAATTTAGAGTAAATCAAAGTACATTATAAATATTAATTGTATTGTATTCATAACTTGTAATCCTTTATGTATATTGTGATTTAGATGTAAGACTATCTTTTTTTGTATTTTTTTAAAAACCTGGTTGAGTGGTAGACGAGGCCTTAAGGCCTTAACTCTGCCAAGTAAAATAAAACTATTATTACTATTATATTATTATTATTATTATTATTATTATTAAATTGCGTTAGGTTAGCTTTTAGATTGGTCTTTCACCGGTTAGAGTACATAATTGCGTTAGGTTAGCTTTTAGATTGGTCTTTCACAGGTTAGAGTACTTAAATTGCGTTAGGTTAGCTTTTAGATTGGTCTTTCACAGGTTAGAGTACATAATTGCGTTAGGTTAGCTTTTATATTGGTCTTTCACAGGTTAGAGTACTTAAATCTCTCCGGGTACTTACAAAAAAATATCTCATACATTCAAGCCACTGAAATGAAATTTTTAAGATCCGTAAAAGGATGTACACGCATGGATAGAATACACAATGAATCAATAAGAAATGAACTGGAGATATTTTCAATAGTTGATAAATAAACTAGAAGAACACAAATACCAACGGAAAGAACATTTAGACAGAATGGACAATACAAGATTGCCCAAAAAGATCAACACCTACAAACCACACGGAAAAAGATCTTTGGGACGGCCAAGGAAACGATGGACTTGAGACCGGAACAGGTCGCATTGACCTAATCCTGGAAAGGAAGAAGAAGAAGAAGAAGAGCACTTAAATTGCGTTAGGTTAGCTTTTAGGTTCGTTGGCAACGCGAGTTCAAAATATCGTGTAAATGTTGGCTGCATTCCGTGATTCCAGCGTGTAAACCGCTTCGCGTCTGTTGGCGCATGCGCATGGTGTATGATTAAAACTTTAAAAAATGTCGCGTTACACTTGTAAAGTATTTCCTAGCATTGTAATACAGCGCTCCGTTACATTGGTAAAGTATGGACTTTCTCTGTGTGGAATTTTTTATATCCGTGAATCGAACTTGAAAATATAAGATTACTAGCGACTACACTCTAATCGTTAGTGGCAGTTTCTAAACATAAAACACCCGTGAAAATTCCGCCATTTTAACTGCATTATAACATGGGTGAATGCCCTTTTAAAGGAATATTGAATAAGTTTTTTTTTATTATGCTTTTACGTTCACGTCTATTTTTACATAGCCTAACTTATCCGATTGGTCCGATTGAGGGTCTTTCCACTTTTCAGCGGTTGCCCTTTTACCAGCCGGCTGCTGGCCCTTCACATCCACATGTGTCAATCACAGAGGCAGATGATCAACAGCCAGTGTAGGGGTGACATGTGGTTAGCATGTCGAGTCCCCCAGCCGTTATAGCTGGTTCCTCAACCTGGAGCCGCTACTTATTGTAGCTACCCAATTGCCTCACGATGCTGGGTGGACACCAGTCCCATACTGGCCGAAATACCATGAGAAAATTTCTTCCCCCATGGAGACTCGAACCAGCGCAAGTCCCGTAGCTCTGCGCCAAGGCTTCCTACCTTAACCGCTCGGCTACGGCGCGGGACTTATGCTTTTTCAATTTGCCTTAATACATTTTTCGCTTTTCTTTCTTTTTCAGTTTGCTGTTTGTCTTCATCAACAAGTTGAAGAATGCAACTTTTAAAATGTTCATTCTACAAGAAAGGTAGGATTTAATAATGCGAATAAATTGATAATTATTGTTACGTCTTGAATATTAGTTATAAAACTTGTTACATTTTATTCTTTATTCGAATTTGGATAATGCAAGACCTTACGTTTTTATTTTATGTGCAAATAGAAATCGGAAATTCAAGTTTACAATAAATACAATTCAAAACTCGACATTAGTAGTAATAATAGTAGCCCTGGTCACTCCACTGGGAAGCATAGAGCCTTGATAAAAGCTCGTCAACGCATTCTGTTGTTTGCCAACAATTGAGCATTCCGACTTGCCTTCATCTTGATTTCTTTGATAGAGGGTTTAAGAAGTGCAGGCGGTCAGCCTACAGCTTCCGATTCCGGTGATGGCATCTGAACCTGCTGCCCCAGGTTTTAATAATAATAATAATAATAATAATAATAATAATAATAATAATAATAATAATAATAATAATAATAATCAATAGTGTAGGCAAACAGTTTTCAGACACTTTTGAAATCCAGAATGGGTTGAAGCAAGGAGATGCACTATCTCCTCTACTATTTAATTTTGTACTAGAGCATGCCATTAAATCTTTAGAGAATGAGGAAGGCCTACAACTGAATGGTATTAATAAGCTGTTAGTTTATGCTGATGATGTAGTACTACTGGCCGATAGCGAGGAGATACTAAAGGCCAACACGCACACACTATTGAGTAACACTAAGAAATTAGGATTGGAAGTAAATATCAGTAAAACTAAATATATGGTCACACGTAGAAATACATTATATAATGGAAATGGACAGCTAATGACAAATGAGGGAAATTTTGAGGAATTGGCTGAATTCAAATACCTAGGATCAATAATCACAAATAGGAATGAGATGCACAAAGAAATTAAACATAGGCTCAATTCTGGAAATGCATGCTATTATGCATTGCAGAGACTTTTGATGTCCCAACTCCTTTCAAAAAATGTTAAGCTGAAAATATATAAAACTATTATTCTACCAGTTATATTATATGGGTGCGAAACATGGACTCTTACTTTAAGGGAGGAAAGGAGATTACGAGTATTTGAGAATAAAGTTCTTAGGAAAATTTTTGGACCAAAGAGAGATGAACAGACAGGTGAATGGAGAAGACTACATAACAATGAACTACATGGTCTTTATAGGAAGCCAGATATAATAAGAACAGTTAAGTCCCGTAGACTGCGATGGGCAGGACATGTTGCGCGTATGGGGAATGAAAGACGTGCATGGAAACTTCTTGTAGGAAAGCCAGAAGGAAAACGCCCAGTTGGTAGACCAAGAATGAGGTGGGAGAACAACATTAACTATGATTTGAGGGAAGTAGATTATACAGGGAATGATTGGAAAGCATTAGCTCAGGATAGGGATGTATGGAGAGCTTATGTCCGTGCGGCCATGAACCTACGGGTTCGATAGTGCCAGTGAGTAAGTAAGTAAGTAATAATCAATAGTAATAATACCCCTAATAATAATATGAATATACTCACATGTCCTGCGTAGGTACATGGGTGCTTCCCATCGGAGTTTCTTAACCAAGATAATTTAGTTATGCTTATTTACCTGTAGCTGTCAACGAGTGACATGCGGTTAGCACATCACCTCACTTTATAATATACTGACATAATGTACTTATACTGGCAGAGTTAAGGTCATGGTGCACTTTCTTCCACTCAACCATTAATGTGAATATTGGGTGTCCATTGACATTGGTGCTACTTTTTGTTTTATTCTTATTTATAGATTTTGACCACCGCTGTGGTCTCTGCCTTGTCACGCAGCGAGCCCGAGTTCGATTTCCGGCCGGGAGAAGCTTCCTGGGTGAGATTTTTTTCGGGGTTTTCCTCACCTGTATGACAAATGTCAGGAAGCTTTGAGGCTCAAACGGTCCCCAAACATCATCTAGTCATCATCATTATCATCATCCCTCACTGGTGTGGAAAGAACGGGAAGCTACCACACCTATGATTCCATAGTAAAGCTACAAAGGATAGCATGAGAATGCTATGATTGTATTGAAGGACGTGCGCTAGGGTATTACTCTTTAAATAAATAAAAATATAGACGCTTTAACATCTAAGGTCATATCGTGTTTAGTTGTTTAATGATTCTATGAAATTGCGAATATAATGACTGCAATTATTGTAATGAAATTCCGAATCGTTATTTGCCTTCACAGTTGAGGAAAACCAGAAAAATCCAGTCAGGTTGGTCGGCTCTGGTGTTTAAATCCGGGACCGCCCGAATACGAGTCTCAATCGCTAATATTTCAGCCAAATCTCTCGGTTTTTGGGATTTTAATTGAAAATCGTATTGTATGTTAATGAAATAATACATTTTAAGTGTTCAGAAAAAAAAAGTATTTTTAGTGTATAACATACATAGTAAGCCAAATTTTGGAGAAGAATAAACCCTTGACTAATTTTAACTTTACTATTTCGTGATTCTAAATTATAGTGTTTCCCATGGATAACCTAATGACACATCAACTACATTCCGACAAAAAAGTGACTTACCTTGTTCTTTCCCTGACCCTTCATTTGATTTTGTGGCACTTCAGTATAATTAACTTATCTTGTTTCAAATCTTTGGGCGTATACCACTAAGCTCTGTAATGCTATCTTTGTTTCTATTCAAGTGTCTTCGTGAATTTTCACTGATTGACATTTTTATTTCTTTCTTATTTATAGATGTCACATCGCCCTTGGAATCTTTTAGACTTGGGTGTATCCAGTAGTGTGTGTGTTTCTCTTGTTGTTCTTGGTGTGTTCTATAATGTTCCCCGGTTTTTTTCTAATGATAGTCTGTCATAAAATAGGGATTGTGAAGGAATTGTTTTGTGACACTGAAATTTTAACCCAGTATCTGTATTTACAAATGAGTAAAAAACAGGATAAAAAAGTCTCAGGTAGTTCGGTTCCGGGATTTCTATCCGTACCTCCCGAAGTCAACTCTTAAATGTTACCACCAGTTCCAACGCTCTTGGTTTCACGGAATATTAATTTACATTGCAACATGGAATAATTATTAATGATGAAGTGAACACTGTTTAAAGGAAATAAGAAAACAGTACGATTTTAAAATATCTATATAGAAGACAAAAATAATGGTATTTTTAGGAAATTCGTCCATACGGTCGGAAATAACACTGTGCAACAAAAAATAAACTTTTTTTTTTTGTCTCAGGAAGAAAAAGACGTGCTTATGATAGTATTTTTTCTCCTTAATTCAAATATGATACCGGGTTTTCTCCATCACGCAAGGTTTCCGAGAGACAGGTAAATTATAATTTCTAACTAGTAAAGTAAAGTGATCCCACAACAGGCCCGGAGGCCCTTGGGGTAGTAGGGGGTTAAGGCTCCCACTTTTTCTAGACAATCGGCACTTTATGTCAGCCGGGTTGTCAGCCCTGCGTGACGGCCGCCTTTACCCCCAGAACTAGTGTCTGGTACTCATTTCCGTTAGAGGCTGAGTCGACCCCAGGGCCATAGTGCCGCCAGAGGGTTTGGGTCAGTTTAAAAATCCTGACCCCAACGGGACTTGAACCCTCGACCCTCTGGCTTGTAGCTCAGTGCCTTAACCACTACGCTACGGCGTGCCCACTTTAATATTTTCTACATTCGTAATTACACAATATTCGAACATTCGGACTTACCTAGAAAGTAAGAAATGACAATTTTCTGCTATATTTCGTCTGTGGAGCATCCCTCTTGATGGTCCAACAATAATCGGCCAGCATATTAGGATTCTATTTGCCTTGATATCTCTTTTCTATAGCTGAAATCTCCTGAGTTAGCTCATTTGGTTTTATTTTACAATGGACAAATGGACAAAAAAACCGTTTATTAAAAATCATTATTTAAATCCATTAATTGAAATTGAAAATAAAAAAAATATGTGGGTGATGGAGAAATTCCGAATACATATTTGAAAACACGATAAAAACTGCATTAAGTACAACTATAGGTTCTTATGTTGACCAGTGTAATAGAAAATAAACCTCTATCGCAAGTGTTAAATTTTAATTACCTAGGTTGTGAATTGTCTTCTAAGAATGATATAGGCAATAAATTATCAAAATTTCAAATTATATGTGGCAACTTCCATAGAACACTGAAACATAAAACAAGGAAGGATACAAGATTGAAGTTCTACAAAACAATGGCGGTACCGGTACTTTTATACGGTAGTGAGTCCTGGGTAACAAATAAGAGGAGTTCGCGTAGAATAGAAAGTGCAGAAATGACTAAGAAGGACCAAATAATGCACAAAATTGGACCACATAAGAATTGAAGAAATAAGAAGTGAATTAGAAATATATTCAATAAATGATAGAATTAAACAACACCGCGTCGGCTGGTAAGAGCATGTTCCGAGAATGGAAGAAACAAGATTGCCCAAGATAGCACATCATTATAAACCAAAGGGATTAAGGGATGTAGGAAGACCTAGGAAGAGATGGAAGGAATCATTGTGAATTCGCAACAGGTGAATCGCCTAAACCTTGAAGTGAAGATGATGATGATTCCTGATGAGAAATACCAACTCTACATTTGTCTTGAAGAAGAAGGCAAAAAAAAAAAAAGGCAGGCATGTCGGTATATGGATTTAAAAACATTTGCCTCAATGGTATAACGGTCAGCGTATTTGGCTAGCATCCTAGGGGCCCAACTCGATTCCCGGCTATATCAAAGAATTATTTTATAATGTCAGAAACTGAATACATGTAGTGTGATGAGGATAACTAGTAGCTACCTGTATGAGAAATAGAGAAAACAAAATTAAAGGACTGTATAATTCTATTTTCAGTCCAGCCTAAGAAAGACACTTCAGGAAAATAAATGGGTGGGTAATCCACGAAGCACATAACCACTGCAGTTACTGCTATTCGTTCATGACCAAAGCACAGTTCAGCGGAAGCGAAAAAATTAAACATGTACTCGATTAATATAATTACGTATTTAAGGCTATTTATGTTAACTATAGTTATCAGAATACAGTATACACCTACATGTTTCTTCGAAGGTCAGAGAGTAACTAAATATTCGCATTTGTTTGAAACTGAACGATTCTTGAAAATAAGTTGGTCAGTTACAAATATGGCGGCTGTCGGGTAATTTATGTTAACTCGGTGATAAAATGTGTGATCAAAATTATTAGAAGCACAAACGGAAATTATTAAAGAGTGGTGAAAAACGGTCTTAAATGTATTAATTTTTTACATACCATCGTAAATGTTGATACAACCTGCAACATTAAAATCAAAACGATGTAGTGCATTAATTTATCGGTTTATAACAAACAGCTGACAGAGTTCGCCTGCACTCTTACACGTGCTGCGCAGAGTAATACATTCGGAAGTTAAATGTCAAAGTGTGTTTCTTACGTTGGACAGATATTCCCTCTACTTTAATACGTTTACCAAGTAACAGCAACCAACAGGAATCCAGGGGCTGCCGAGCGTTAGCATCTTTTAAAAGAAATTTAAAGTTATATTTGCTTCAAACTTGGCCTGATCATTAAAGGTGTTTCTCGTTTCATTTATAATATTTCTACTGTTATTATTATATTATTATTATATTTATGACAATCCGGCTGATTTCCATGAAGCTTCTCAGTAAGATAAATGTCTAGTTTCAAATATTTGGGCTGTGATGTTGGCTACAATGTGGAAAGAGATATTGACTCCAAAATAAATAAATTTCAGACGGTGTGTGGAACAATACAGAGAACATTCAAAAATAAAATTAGAAAAGAAACCAAGATAAAAATGTATAATGTTATGGCGGTTCCCACAATATTGTATGGATGTGAAACTTGGGCTCCAGTGAAAAGACAGAGGGATAGAATACAGACGGCAGAGATGCGGTTCCTAAGACAAGTAAAAGGATGTACAAGACTTGATAGAATAAGAAATGAGGATATAAGAGAAGAATTGAAAGTACAACCTTTATTGGATAAAGTCACGAATTACAGGCAGAAATGGATTGATCACATGGATGGAATGAGTAAGGAGAGATATCCATTGTTAGCAAGAAATTATCAAGCAAGAGGAAGGCGTGATGTTGGAAGACCTAGAAGACGTTGGGCTGATGCAATATGAAGTCGGAACGGGCAATTGTCTAATCCCTGGAGTGATGATGATGATGATGATTATTATATTTATCGTATAAAATGTTGTTTGCACATGAAATTTACGATGCAACTTTTAATATATTTTTAACGATTTATAATTAACATAGTACAGTGAGTTTCACTCGACCTGCGGCCGATAGTGGGAAAAGTGACTGCAAGCATCGAGTCATCAATTCGTGCTGCCCCCTAGTGTCCACGCTAGTAGCCGCAAGTTGAGTGAACCTCACTGTATATAGATAATCCATACTGTAAACACGCATTTGTATATTTGTGCTGATTGAGTAGAAGAGAAGGACTTATGGCCTTAACTCTGACAAAATAAATAAAACATTATTATTACTATTATGTCCCGCGCCGTAGCCGAGCGGTTAAGGTAGGAAGCCTTGGCGCAGAGCTACGGGACTTGCGCTGGTTCGAGTCTCCATGGGGGAAGACATTTTTCTCATGGTATTTCGGCCAGTATGGGACCGGTGCCCACCCAGCATCGTGAGGCAATTGGGTAGCTACAATAAGTAGCGGCTCCAGGTTGAGGAACCAGCTATAACGGCTGGGGGACTCGACATGCTAACCACATGTCACCCCTACACTGGCTGTTGATCATCTACCTCTGTGATTGACACATGTGGATGTGAAGGGCCAGCAGCCGGCTGGTAAAAGGGCAACCGCTGAAAAGTGGAAAGACCCTCAATCGGAATTATTATTATTATTATTATTATTATTATTATTATTATTAACTAACTAATTCGCTGGCACTATCGAACCCGTAGGTTCATGGCCGCGCGGACATAAGCTCTCCATATATCCCTATCCTGAGCTAATGTTTTCCAATCATTCCCTGTATAATCTACTTCCCTAACTCATAGTTAATGTTATTCTACCATCTCATTCTTGGTCTACGAACTAGGCGTTTTCCTTCTGGTTTTCCTACAAGAAGCTTCCATGCACGTCTTTCATTCCTCATTCGTGTCACATGTCCTGTCCATCGCAGTCTACGAGACTTAACTGTTCTGGCTTCCTATAAAGACCATGTAGATCACTGTTATATAAGTCTTCTCCATTCACCTGTCTGTTCATCTCTCTTTGGTCCAAACATTTTCCTAAGAACTTTATTCTCAAATACTCGTAATCTCGTTTCCTCCCTTAAAGTTAAGAGTACACATTTCGCATCCATTATTATTATTATTATTATTATTATTATTATTATTATTATTATTATTATTATTTTATAGAGTTTAACTTCTAAGATCATGCTGCGTTATTTTTTATAACTAAACTAACTCACTGGCACTAACGAATCCGTAGGTTCATGGCCGCGCGGACATAAGCTCCCTATCTTGAGGTTTTCCAATCAACTTCTGTATAATCTACTTCCTCAAATCATATTTTGTTATTCTCCCACCCCATTCTTGGTCTACCGACTGGCCGTTTTCCGTCTGGTTTTCCTACAAGAAGCTTCCATGCACCCCATTCGTGCCACATGTCCTGCCCATCGCAGTCTACAAGACTTAACTGTTCTCATTATATCTGGCTTCCTATAAAGATCATGTAGTTCACTCTTATGTAGTCTTCTCCATTCACCTGTCTGTTCATATTTGATTTTTGATGTTAATATAAAATGGTGGATATAATGAAATGGATCCTAGTAATGTAATCTCAACTCAGAAATTGTCTTTACGACTGAGAAAACCCAGGAACATACTTCGGTCAGTTTGTTTAGGATCGGGGTTTGAACCCAAGACCTCCCGAACACGAATCTCAAACGCTACCGTTTGGCAAACTCGCTTGGTACTAAATTATTATTGTTTATTTATATACCGTACACGAGTCTCTAACATTTTCGTCGTTCGAAATGAATTTATTTCTCAGTAAATGAGTAAAATGGCGTAGAGAGAGAGAGGGAGAAAATACGTGTTATCTAGATAAAGTGTTGCGAGGACTCCAGAAACACGACATTGATCATTGCTGCATGACAAATAGAACATTTTATGTCCCCAGACACAAGTAATCACTCATTACTCATCTCTACGCCAAAATTTATAAACTTCTTTACTGTTTTTATCGTCTTCGCAGTATGCATTAAGCCAAATTAAAAGCTGACGGCGCGGCGTCCCTGTTCAAAACAACAGACATTCATCGGGGAATTGTTTTCAGAGAGAGATGGAATAAAACCTGAACTCACGGGGATCCAGAACGTCACTTATCCTTAATGTTAAAATAATACTTTTAAAGTTCATGTTTTAACACGATCTACTGAATTAGTTTGCTTCAAAGTTCAAATGCATATCTAACAGATCCTTTTAATTTAACACAAAAATATCTCTTATACGTTACAATTTATTTGATTTATATAAAAAACTATGAAAATTCAGTAAAAATTAGGTTCTCAAAATATGCTTAATGAAACTGCAAATAAAAAAATAAATGATAGTTTAAAAAAACTAAAACAATACGTTTTATTAGAAAACCGAACTAAAAAATAAAAAAAATTAATTTGCAACACACATGGGATAAAATTAAAGTGGTCAACAAAAAAATCATCTCCAATACATATAGAATAAAACTAGAGTTATCTACAAAAAAAAATAATTTTACCGTCAAAAGCGTGCGGTGCTTTTGGTTTTTACGTTTTCTTCTTAGAGACTTTACTTTTACCAATATCTGTTTATTATCAAATTTATTAATTGATATACAGCACCACACACTTTTGATGGTAAAATTATTTTTTTTGTAGATAACTCTAGTTTTATTCTACATGTGTTGGAGATTTTTTTTTTGTTGACCACTTTAATTTTATCCCAAGCGTGTTGGAAATCAAAATTATTATTTTCATTTTTTAGTTCGGTTTTCTAATAAAGCGTGTTGTTTTAGTTTTTTTAAACAATTATTTATTTTTTATTTTTTAGTTTGGTTTTCTAAAAATGTAAATATCTTTAAATTCAATACTATTGTAGTATGAACTAAAAGTAATAATGTTCTAAATAAATAATAGTTTTAAAAAACTAAAACAGCACGCTTTATTAGAAAACCGAACTCAAAAATGAAACATAATTTTAATTTCCAACACGCTTGGGATAAATTTAAAGTGGTCAACAAAAAAAAATCATCTCCAACACATATAGAATAAAACAAGAATCATCAACAAAAAGAAAATATTTTTACCATCAAAAGCGTGGGGTGCTCTATATCAATTAATATATTTGATAATAAACAGATATTGGTAAAAGTAAAGTCTCTAAGAAGAACATGTAAAAATCATTAAAAGCACCCCACGCTTTTGATGGTAAAATTATTTTCTTTTTGTTGATGATTCTAGTTTTATTCTATATGTGTTGGAGATGATTTTTTTTGTTGACCACTTTAAATTTATCCCAAGCGTGTTGGAAATTAAAATTATTTTTCATTTTTGAGTTCGGTTTTCTAAGAAAGCGTGCTGTTTTAGTTTTTTAAAACTATTATTTATTTTTTAGTTTTAATATTTTACAGAATAAGATAAGAATGTAAATATCTTTAAATTCCATACTATTGTAGTATGAGCTAAAAGTAATACTCTTCTAAAAAAGACCCCACCGCAGTCGGATTCGAACCAGCGACCTATGGATTACTGAAATTGTATACCACTAGTTCACCGCTCTACCAACTGAGCTCTTACAGCGATTGACTAAAAAGTCGACAAGTCCGTAACCTATTATACCAGTTTTAATTTTTTTTTATTTTCTGATGATTCTGGCCAGGAATTTAGAAATAAAATATGAAATTATTGTAGTGTCACGGGTACTTTACAAGTATACAAAGTTTGAAGTCGATCCAAAGTCTCTAAGTGGGTGAAAATTGTGTTCAAAGATTCCGTTACATAAATATAAAGACACTTTTTTTTCTGATGATTCTGGCCAGGATTTTAGAAAATAAATATGAAATTATTGTATTGTCACGGGTTCTTTACAAGTATACAAAGTTTGAAGTCTATCCTATGTTTCTAAGTGGGTGAACATCGTGTTCAAAGATTCCGTTACATAAATACAAAGACACTTTTTTTAATTTTCTGATGATTCTGGCCAGGATTTTAGAAAATAAATATGAAATGATTGTATTGTCACGGGTCCTTTACAAGTATACAAAGTTTCAAGTCGATCCAATTATTTTAAGTGGGTGAAAAACGCGTTGAAAGATTCAGTTACATAGATAGATAGATACAGGTCAAGCTAATATAAAGCGTGTAAAAAATCCTTCGGGCCGGATTTGATCCAGTGACCTACGGATTACTAAAATTATATACCACTACAGTCCACCATTCTACCAACTTAGCTACCAGAGAATATAATATTAATTTCTTACAACGATGGACTAAAAAATCGATAAGTCCGCAACTTATTATATATATATTATATATGAAATTATTGAATTGTCATTGGTCCTTTAAAGTATACAAAGTTTCAAGTCATCCAATGTTTTAAAGTGGGTGAAAATCGTGTTGAAAAATTCAATTACATAATAATAATAATAATAATAATAATAATAATAATAATAATAATAATAATAATAATAATAATAATAATAATAATAATAATAGCTTTATTTTACCTGGCAGAGTTAAGGCCTTAAGGCCTTGTCTACCACTCAACCAGGTTTAAAAAAAATACAAAAGAAAAGTCTTAAATCTAAATTACAAAATATATACGATTACAAGTTATGAATACAATACAATTAATATTTATAATGTATTTTGATTTACTCTAAATTTAACGAATTAAATATATAATATGTACAAGATATATAAAAAACGAGGAAAAGATTAATGACACAGCATAAAATTAAATAAATAGAGAACAATTAATTATTAGACAACAGGTAACTGTATAAGCGTGACTTAAAGGTGCCAAGTGTGCGGCAACCCCTGATATCTTGAGGAAGGAGATTCCAGGAGCGGGCGGAGGCTACTGTGAAGGAAGTAGAATAGGAGGAAGTGCTATGAAGAGGAATTGTTAGCAGACTGCTATCTTGTGATCTAGTGTCAATATTGTGGTAGGAGGATAACTTCTCAAATCTGGACGCCAGGTAAGTAGGAATGTAGGAATTCAGAAGCTTGAAAAGTAGCGAAAGAGAGTGCAATTTACGTCTGTCAGTAAGACGGAGCCAAGAGAGGTTATTAAAGTGTTCGGAAATATGGTCATAACGCCGGATATTGAAAATGAATCGAACGCAAGCATTATGAACACGCTGCAGTCTCTGCGACAAGGCATAGTTTAGATCATTATATATAATGTCACAATAATCGAAGTGTGGTAACACAAGATTCTGCACTAGGATTTGTTTTAACGAAACTGGGAGAAAATTCTTTAAACGTCTAAGATAATGTAAGATGGAGAAAGTCTTTTTACATATGTGTTTCACTTGTGTTTGCCAGGTTAAATTTGCGTCTAGATGTAGTCCAAGATCTATTACTGAAGAAGAATAAGGGATAATTATTATTTATAGTAATGTTTGGAAGTGTAGATATGTCAAAGGTTGTAAGCAGTCTTTGTTGCCCCATTAGAATTACTTGTGACTTGTTAGGATTTAGATTTAGACCGATACTTGAAGACCAGTTAAAGATGGATATGAGATCGTCATTCATTTTCATCAAG
This sequence comes from Diploptera punctata, assembly GCA_030220185.1. Classification (NCBI taxonomy): domain Eukaryota; kingdom Metazoa; phylum Arthropoda; class Insecta; order Blattodea; family Blaberidae; genus Diploptera; species Diploptera punctata. The sequence continues at coordinate 546,996 of JASPKZ010007620.1, forward strand.
CTGTTATAGAGAGAATGAGGAGGTGAATGTAGGTAAATTTGGAGCTCATCAGCATAGAGGTGATAACGGCAGTGCTTTAGTACAGTTGGCAAATCATTTATGTAGATTGAGAAAAGAAGAGGTCCGAGAACACTGCCCTGGGGGACTCCAGCCGGCACGTTGCGCCAAGACGAAGATCTAGAGTTTAATGAAACGTATTGTTGACGACCGTGCAGGTATGAGTCGAACCAGGATACAGCGCTGTCAGACAAATGTAGGTGCTTGAGCTTTATCATAAGTAAGTCGTGGTCTACTGTGTCAAAAGCTTTGCTGAAGTCAAGTAAGGTTAAAGGAGTCAATTGACGTCTGTCCACGGCTTCACGAATATCTTCGGTAATTTTTAGCAAAGCTGTGGTTGTGCTATGACCAGATCTAAAGCCGGATTGATAAGGATCAAGGAGGTGATTTTCTTGGAGATAATCAGTCATTTGCTTATGTACAATATATTCCAGGGCTTTAGATAATGTCGGAAGGATGCTAATCGGTCGGAAGTCATTACAGTTAGTAGGTGTACTTATTTTTGGTATAGGCCGAACTCTAGACTATTTCCATACAATAGGGAAGATAGAAGTTATAAGGGAAGCATTAAAAATATGAGTCACTGTGGGTAGTATAATGTCAATGATTTTATTTAGCATTAAAATGCTGATGTTATCTGTTACATAGATAGAAAGATAGATACAGGTCAAGCTAATATAAAGCAAGTAGAAAGTGTCCCTGTGTTATATTACATTCGAAGATTTCATACATGATTGGTGAAAGTTTAATCATAATATTACAAATATCACAAAATAAATTTTGAGAAAACATTATGTTTAATGTAACAAATTACATAACATTATGTTATTTTGATTATATACGAAATATTACTTATACAGTGGTTATGTATTTTATTCCAGAATTGTTTCAATATTAAAATTGCTGATGCTCTTTTGTCTTGAGCGACTCCACTGTAAAATAATATATAATCTTTTAATTCCTTAGTACCTTTCATTTTCTTTTTTCGCTTCGGTGAGAAGACAAATATCTACATTGGCTTTTTTAAACTCATTTTGAAGTTCTTCTTTATTTGCTATTCCTCTGACGTTCCAAGTAGCAGTTCTCGACCTTTCCTCAAGTCCTAATCGTTTATTCCTATTTCTTGCTCTGGTTTCTCATTTGATGATTCTCAGTAATGTAAATGGTATGGACATGTTAAAAGAATGCCTACAGATAGAATCCCTCGGCTGTTATTAAAGTACAAACCAGTAGGACATAGAAGTGTTGGACGCCATTTACTAGATGGGAAGATTCATTAAATCCCACTTGATGTGAAAACAGGTGAAATGGTCTTAATTTCATGAAGTAGAAGAAGAAGACGAAGACAATGTTATATGAATAATAACATTATCTTGTTATAATTTAATCAGTAATTAAGTATGAGTGCTAGATTGGGTTAAGTTTAAATCTAAACTTAGGCCTACATCTGAAATGTTTTCACAGAAAATAATAAGTATTCAAATATGCTTTTTTAAGTCTATGTTTATCAAATTGGGCATTTAGTCAAATAATTTAATTTCATCAAATATATCACTGAATTTATTTTACAAATATCGAAATTATTTAAAAATATATGACCATAAGCATACCAATGATTATTCAGATATAACTCATGTTTAAAGCGAAATGTCAGTGCTTTTTATCGTAGGAGCAAATCTGGACCAAAACATTTAGCCTATAATAAATTAATACTAAATACGAAAATCTAAGAAACTCATGCAAACTCTTTATACACATGATAACTGTATGGCGCGACAGGTTTAGAGTACCTTGGCCTACCAGACGGCTGTTGACCTAGTATGGGCTCTAAAATTATATACATGTTAGCGCTAAATATTTACAATAATTACAAATAGTTTTATTCTGGATCCTGACCGAATCCCATTAAACCGGGTGTAGGAAATATTAAGCTTTCTTTCTAAAAAATATAATATTGTCATTATGTCCCATTATACCACTTCTCTATTTTTATATTCACCTTTGATGACATTATTTAATAATACGTAATACTTACAATAAATAATATAATTTTATGTTTTAATATTGCTGAGACATATAGACATATATATATATATATAAATAAGAATACATTTTATTTACAAATAAATGTTATACACGGTATTGACACCCAAATGAGCTAGTGCTTGTGCTCGGGTGCAGTTCAGTTACATGAATAATACAAATAGAATATATAGCCTACATTTAAAGTTAGGGGCCAGTTTTATTTTTACATAAATTATGGCACATACAAATAAAAAATAATAATGTATTGGGAATAAGACTTATTCTAAGAAGAGAATTATTGGAATGGAGAATGATATACATAAAATAATATAAATCATATAATGTAATGGATTATAACCAATAATACAGAAGAAAGTAATTAGTTATATATTGATTTATAATAATATAAGCAAAAATAGATGCTTTATATTTATTATTTTAAAACATTCAAACGATTAATTTTATTCACTTAATTAATTAAAAATTATTAATTTAATTGCTTTTTAAAACTAGCTGTGTTTTGTTTACTTAGTTTCTGGATTGGATCTATTTAATTCATTATATAATTTGGGTCCTAGATATCTACTATGGTTAGATCCAGAAGTTGTATAAAATTTTGGAACGTGTAGCAAAGAAGTAGTATTTTATCTGGTACTGTAAATACTTCGATTGTGCTCTTTAAATTCGTTTTTATTTTTATGAAAATAAGTAAGCAATGTATGCTTGAATATTTGTTTAATATTTGGCACGTTGAATTCTAAATAAATTAAATTTGTAGGGTAATCTAAAGGTTTCTGCAAGCAGATTTTTATGATTCATTTTATATATAGTTTTTAAAAAAAATATGAATGGTAAAAAAGTCCTAAAATAACCCTTATACCAATCAATTAATAGACTAAAAGCCCAAACTACATCACCTAGACTAAGAGAAAATTTGTATTAATAGCTTTTAATTCCGGTTACTCACTTGTTTCTCAGTAATGTAATTGTCTCCTGGCCACGTGACGAGTGTTGCACGGGAGAAGTCTAGTGATGGGGCTGCCACCTTAGAGCCTCTCAAATAAAATTTTACAAAATTGTGGGGGTGCCTGTCTTAACATATGCAAGTGAGAATTGGACCCTTAACCGTTCAGACAGAAGAAAAATATAAACTGCAGAAATGAAATTCATACAATTAGTAGCAGTTATGACAATTTTGGACAGAAAAGAAATGAAGATATTAGAAAAGACTTAAATATTTTTTAATTTAACAAATATAATTCACAACATGAAGCGAATTAATATCAAAAACTGCAAAAATAAGGTTATATAATCTTTGTATATACAAAACACTCATTAGACCAGTAGTTACATATGCTTGTGGAACCTGGGTCCTAAAAGAAACAATAAAACAGAAATTACTAATTTTTGAAAGAAAACATTTTAAGAAGAATATTTGGACCAAATAGAAGAATTGATAACTGTTGGAGAATCAAAACAAACAACGAACTAAACAAATTAATAAAAAATCAGAACATAGTAAACCATATAAGATCTCTCAGAATTGGTTGGCTTGGACATTTGATAAGAATGGATGATCAGAGAGTGGTCAAAAAACTCTACAAATGGAACCTATAGGAGGCAGAGCTGTAGGAAGACCGAAGATCAGATGGGAGGATGACACAATTAACTATCTAAGGAAAATGAAAGTGACTAATTTGAATATGGCAAGAGACAGATTGGCATGGAGGAGGATTGTTGAGAAGGCCAAAAACTTTCACTTTTGAAGTTGTCGTGCCTTGAGATGATGATGAATTGACAACATGAGAAATAATTGGTATGAACATGTTAAAAGAATGCCTACAGACATAATCCCTCAGCTGTTATTAAGGTACAAACCAATAGGACGTAGAAATGTTGGACATCCATTTAGGCCTACTGGATGGGAAGATTCATTAAATCCCATTTGATGTAAAAACAGGTCAAAAGGTCTAATTTCATGAAGTAGAAGAAGATAAGCTTTTCAAGCCTTATAAAATTAATAAAATTTTTTTGTGTGTTCTTTATCTTTATATCAATGGTTTAGCCATTATTTTATTCTAATGTTAAAAAAAATGATCCAATTTAATTTACTGACATAATGATGAAGTAGAATAGTAGAATATTTTACGTGAACTATTATAACTATGAAAATTGTTATTATGATTAAAATCAAGAATAATTCCGTTATTTAAGCACTTGCCGTTAATGTGTAAGCCTTGAAAATTTTCTTTACTAAGTAACGCTCCCAATCCCAACCAAGCACCTGCTAACACTCGTCTCTGCTGTTAATTTATTAGTAATCTTGATTCAATATCTCCAGAAACAAATATTTTATGACAACCATTGTATGTCTCCTCATATTTGCGAGTTTAAGCAGTTTTGTATTCATACTACGAATTAAAATATGTCCCAAAATAATAACATTGAAGAAAACCTCTTTTACACCTATTTCATAGATTTTTTACAATATCTGACACTAACTTACTCACTGGCACTATCGAACCCGTAGGTTCATGCGCGCGGACATAAGCTCTCCATACATCCCTATCCTGATCTAATGCTTTCCAATCATTCCCTTAATCTACTTCCCTTAAATCACAGTAAATGTTATTCTCCCACCTCATTCTTGGTCTACCAACTGGGCGTTTTCCCTCTGGCTTTCCTACAAGAAGCTTCCATGCTAGTCTTTCATTCCCCATACGTGAATATCTGACAATATATGACTGAAATTGCTTTTAAATTTAAAATATGTGGGATAAAGAAAATGTACTGTAAGTGAATAGCCGCCCAGAAAAGGTTTGCAATCCTAGTTTTTTTTCCCCCCCAAATCGAATTTTATATAGAGAAACAATTGTCAATGCCACATGGGACCTTTTTATAAGTAATACCACGAGTGATTTCCAATTTATCTAGAGAATTTGGAAATCAAGAGTGACATTTGTTAGGACTATTTAACGAATAAAATTAAGCAGTTTACTCACAAATCATTATTTAACTCTAGTTATTTTAAAATATTTATATATTTAATGTAAACGGCGATGTTTGAAAACAAATGAGAAACAATTGGTACGCTTCATTTGCTTCTTTTGTTCATCACTGCAACCAGATCATATTTATTGCCAAAGGATTGCAATATTGTAAGAATGCACCCTAGTGGAGAAATTTATAACCAACATTATAGGTATTAACAAGTGAATGATGACAAATCAAGAGCTTCAGAACATTTGAATACTACTACTACTTATAAGTATTAATTAATTTCTGATGTCCTATGATGTAAATATGCCAATTATATTTTTCTGCATCGTCATTTCTTGGAAAATAATTCGTTTAAGAAAGTGCAAACAGTGTTTTTTTTGTGGTATAATCAATTGCTATAAATTTTGTTTATATTATCTCCCGCATGCTCTATCTGTTGACATTCGTGCACTATATACGATCTGGTAGCCGTATTTCTTGGAGAGTCAGTCACTGCAAAATAATGCTATGACCTATTCAGAATGTTAAAAAGGAGGTGCTCTCATTAATATGATAAACTTTAGTTGATCAATTCGAGCCGAAACACGACTGTGATTGGTTGTAAATAAAAAATCATTGAAATGTGATTGGTCATTGACTACCATTTGGGGCATGAGTTAAATAGTCATATAAAAGTCAACTTTGAGAAAAAGTAAGGGTTTGCTATTCAGTTATTAATGAAACTTTATATCATTAAACGTTTTCCCTCAAGAAACAGTAAGAAGTATTAGAGTATTTAAAGAGAAATAATAAAATTAAGGTGTCCCGATAACAGACCATGAATTCCAATTAAGTCTGAACCCAAACATCCACATTTCTTAGCCGACGGCATTGAGAGCTATGTTCCGGCCGACTTACTCCAGGAATTTCTTGGTAATCATTTGATAGTCCTTGGACAAGTCTGAGTTTATATGAGTGAAGAATTATCTCCACTCTTGCCGGTATAGGACCCTGACCGTCCAACCTAAGGTCAGACGCCTTGGGGCTTGAGCTATCTGGCTCACAGATATGAAAAAATGAACATTAAAACATTAAAATATTGTTAGATAGATAGATCATCGGTTGATCAATGTATATTTGACATCATCCGATTCCTAATGGCCAATTTTGTCGGTCCATTCAATCTCCTGGTTGTAGATGTTTCTTCTTCATGTATAAATATATTCCCTGACTACAGGAGGTTTTAGGTCTTCCTCTGCCTCGTCTTCCCTCAGGTTTCCATCCCAAAACAGATTTTGGTAGCCGATCCTCTTCCATTCGCTGGACATGTCCTTACCATCTTAATTGCTGAGTTTTAATATAATCTAAATTAGTGTCTTCAATCTTCATTTTCTCTCTTATAACTGATTTTCTAATGTGTTCTCTTCTTGAGATTATTGCCTTTCCTATGAAATCAATTTCCGTTGCCAAAAGATACTTATTTGTTTTTTGTTGTTAATGGCCAAAGTTCTGCTCCATAAGTAATGATGCTTTTAATAATTGTATAATGTATATTAATTTTATTTTTATTACTTATATTTTTATCCCACAATATTCCATTGAGCAAACAATTGTAAAATTTCCTTTATTATTTCTATTTCTTATTTCCTCTTCATAGCTTCCGTTTCTATTTATTTTAATTCCTAAATATGGGATCTCACTACAAGATTTTATTGTTTCGATCACAAATTTGTTGTATGACATAGCCTCTTCTGAAATGAGGAGCGTGAAACAATTTCATTAGAGCCTATTATTATGAAAGCTACTGACTCCTATAAGGTTGAATATATACTTAGTAACAAATTTAGAAGCGGTGATTGCATTTTTACTCGAACGATATTACCCGGAAGATTTCTGTGCCATAGCTTCCTTCTACTACCCCATTTACAGTTGAAGAGAAATGGGGTTAAATCCCTGTAGGGGACTGCCACGTGTAGCTTTTCTATCCCTATCTGTTAGGGTCAAGTTAACCCCCAGCTGATGACTTGTACCGGATATGAAGAAAAAATTGTTGCTGCTTGTTACAAGTTCATTCTTTTATAAGAAATTCTAGTGTGGAATATTCTGGAATTCATCATTTTCCTCTGAAATTGCTACAGTTTATTTCACTTTCCTGTGACATGGGCTGTAAATAGATTTTCATTTCTTTTACACTTTCTCCTTACAGGCAATAAAACGTATATGTTCTTATAGTATACTGGAACTCGCAATACCCGGTGTGTCACAAAAGTTCATATATTGATTTTAAATATATAACTATTTTTAGTTCATCAGAAGATAATCTCCAGAGAGCTGCAAATCAATTAGAAAAATAGGTAAGGAATATAATTTAAACATTTCGTATACAAAAACAAAATCAATGGCATTTCGAGGAAAAGATCATCTGAGATGTAAAGTTGTCATAAGTAATATCAATGAACAAGTGAAATCTTACAATTATCTGGGTTTTAATGTATCATACTGCCAAAAAGAAGATATAAATATAAAAATACAGAAATTTCAAAGAATGTGTGGAACAATAAGAAGAACTCTAAAGAATAAAACAGTGGAAGAACTCGCCTGAAAGTTTATAAAGTCATGGCCGATCCTACTATTACGTATGTATGGCAGTGAAAATTTTACTTTGACTCGTACAGATAGGAGAAACATAGAGGCAGCGGGCTACACTCTTATGGACCAGAAAAGAAGTTAAGAGATATGAGATCAATTAAATATGTTTAAATTGACGCATAAAATTGGCAAACAAAGACAAAATTGGCACGAGCATCTACGTAGAATGCCAGATGATAGACCTCCTAAAATTATTTTAAACTACAGACCTACAGAATTTAGAAGTCGAGGAAGACCATTTGCTAGATGGAAAGACCAAATCTCTTGAAGTCGGAACGGGCCAAAGCCTTCATATTGTTATTGTTGTTGATATATAATCGATATTCAGAAATTGGATTCCCAAATTTTTAACTGTTTATAATTAGTATAGTGTATATCTATATTTGTCGAATATTTATTTGTATTTGTGCTGGTTGAGTGGAAGAGAGGGCCTTATGGCCTTAACTTTGCCAGAATAAATAAAGTATTATTATTATTATTATTATTATTATTATTATTATTATTAAAAGAGGGACATCTGCAATTCAAGGTAGAGCAATAAAACTGTCTCTTCCACCTTCAAATATTATTCAGCCATATTTTTTTGATCTTTCACCAGACCATGTGTATCAAAATGGCGATACATTTGCCGCAAGTGCCACTTTCATTTTCCTCGCTTCTATCGAAAAATATAATCACAATCTAATTTTTTTATTAAGGGTTTTCTCTATATAGTTATCGTCAGCCCAAATGTATTTTGCTCGGCAACAGATTTCTATCCTCAGCATCTTCTTCTTTGAGGTCCCTGCAAATCAGGTTTCTTCTCACTTCATGCATCTACTGTCGCAGATTAATGATTAATAGGGGATTACTAAATTTTATACCTAGAATATCTTTATGATGATTTTTGTTGAGATCTTGCAATTCCCCTCCTCCTCCTCCTCCTGCCTTCAGCATTCCAATCCATCATCATTCTTGGAAATATATTATTCTCTATCCTCTTTAGATGTACATAGCATTTCAATCTTCGTTCTTCTATTTCTTCTATAATATTATGTGTAACATTCATTATTTCTCTAATTTTCTGGTTCCGAATTTAATCACATTTAATTTAATTTCGTACTTTACCGCGCAATCCCCGTCGAAAGCTTACAGATCAAGAATAGATTAGATTAGAGAAGATGTGTTTGGATTTATTTAAGACCCTAAACTAACTAAAAACTAACTCACTGGCACTATCGAACCCATAGGTTCATGTCCGCGCGGACATATGCTCTCCATGCATCCATATCCTGAGCTACTGTTTTACAATCATCCCCTGTATAATCTACTTCGCTCAAATCTTAGTTAATATTATTCTCCCACTTCATTCTTGGTCTACCAACTGGGCGTTTTCCCTCTGGTTTGCTTACAAGAAGCTTCCATCCCCTTTTTCATTCCACATTCGAACAATATGTCCTGCCTGTCATTGTCTACGAGACTTAACTGTTCTTATTATATATATACCATGTAGCTCAATATTATGTAGTTTTCTCCATTCACCTCTCTGTTCATCTCTCTTTGGTCCAAAAAATGTTCCTAAGAACTTTATTCTCAAAAACTCATAATTTCCGTTTCTTGTCTAAAGCATCTTCTTCCCTCAAATCTCTAGCTTTCATACTTTTCCTCACTCCATCTCTCCGATGTTCTGTCGGTCTGAAGAAGCGGAAGAGGCTATATATATTATTTATTTATTTATATGTAATGTATAGATGATTCGATTCTGTTCATCATTTGTTGTATATATTCTTTTACCAGTTTTCATTTTATCTTTATCTTTATTGTCTTATTAAGTTTATTTTTTATTACTCTTCAGTTTAGCCAGATAATTTTTTGTATCTAATATTATTATGATTTTTGTATTTGAATGTAACATATGTTTGTTCTGGTGAGTGAAAGAGAAGGCCACATGGCCTTAACTCCACCAGGCTAAATAAATAAATAAATAAATAAATAAAATAATTGTTTTGAAAAATAAATTTAAAATTATGAAACCAAGAAATAATCCCTTTATCATCTTTACGACTGCTGAAAACATTATCCATAAAGTTTGCTACATAATCCACATGTATGTGTAATGTATAGGCCTATTTTAAGTACTCTGTGTCGCTTTTGATATGACCAGTGTTGATCCAATACTAATTTCGCATTTTTCATCCCCATTGTTTGTATACCACGAGCTTTTGTTAGTAAGTATTTAAGAACATTGAGGGCTTAATCTATTTATTGCACTGACAGGTTATAGTCTAGTGAAACGGGAACGCAAACTTATACCCATGGAACCTCTTTTAGATAAATTCCATATAATCTTCTTTATGCCAGGTGGCAGTTCAAACGCTTTCCACTTCTTTTCACTTGATTCTTCTGCAACATTGAGACTAAATTCGATATTGAAGTAAGTCTTCAGCGTTTTTATAACTTAGAGTAAGTTTTCACACTAAATGCTTTTTGATTTTGTCAAAGTTTCCTAGTTTTAAGAGTTAAAGTCAGGCTGTTTTGTGTACTCTAGACGTAATATCTATATTAGTCTTGTTAGTTGGCCGCCGCGGTCTAGTGGTTATGTTCCTTGCCATTAGTTCCGAAGGACGCGGGTTCTAATCCGGCCGTGGTCGATAGATTTTTTAAGATGGAAAGTACAAAGAACAAGTCCTCCGGGAGGGACTTTAAGCCGTGAGTTATATGACTACAATTAGGAAAACCCATAGTAAAAAAGGGAGACAAGCAGATCTTTTAGGATCAAATCCGCATTCGAAAGGAGATGCTGTTTCTCGATCTTAAGCTATTTTTTGGAGAGAATTTAAGCAAGGCTTATTTCAGTTCTAGATAGAATTATAACACACAACAACAATTTTGAACTTTTTGTCGTTCGCTGAAAAGAAAATAGATGATTTTAGTTAATTGGCATGCACTGATTTCGAATTTGAAGTCCGTTTTTCTCTATCACGTAACAGTTTTTTGGGAGGACGTATTAATTGTTTCGTTATATTTCGCATGGTATTGCTTATCTGCACTTAGTTTCAATTTTTTGACAATGATATTGCTAGAAGCAATTGATCTATGTAAAACCAAATCACATAAGATCCAACAAGTTACAATATTTTTTTCTAAGAAGGATAAATACGTATCTACGCCTTTTCATTTCTAAAATGTCATGTTGGAACCTTTCGCTATGTTCATCACTGACGTCACACAAGTTCGGGCTCGTAAAAGAACCACAAGCCTGAATAAAAAAGGTCTCTGTTCAAAAGTTCCCGACCGTTTCACATCCAGTAATACCTTATTTACCCACTAGATATCTCATCGAGGCGCTAGGCCTACCCTCTGTCACTTGCTGACATCTATGAGTAAATGAGCGTAACTAAATTAACTTGATCGATAAGTTTCCATTAGGGAGCGCCCTAATCTCGACACAGGGAAGGAAAGGGCTTAAGAAGAATATCAGTCTTGTTTCCTTAAGGGAATCCAGAATGTCCGATATCGCTAAATGTTAACTTACTGCTTATGAAATGCATGTTTTATCTTTATCTATTTGAGAGGGTACTAATCTTTTTATGTATGGAGCACTGTACAGTAGAAAAATTCATGATGAAGCTCTAATTTACCTAGCATTTATCTAACGATTTGATCCGCGGAGCACAGTTCGGGAACTGCAGATCTATTGAAAGGATTTGTTTACAAATTTCCAGGGGATATTTAGCAAATCTTTGTGTATAATTAACAAATGGGATTTCTCTTAGGAGTTATTATTATTGTATTATTCTTCTTCTTCACTTCACGGGCTAAGCAAATTGCCTGTACCGCCCCACAGTTGTTCTGTTCATCTTTTCACTGGTCTTCCTAAATTACTTGAACCTCTTGGCTTGTAGTTAAATGCTGCTTTTGATAACCTTGTTACATTCATTCTTTTGTACCGAAATTGACATTTCGGTACAGGAATTACGTCTTACTGCGCAAACTATACGTTATCGCGTCTCCATCTCGAGTGTCATCTTTATGAACAGTGCCAAATGCTTTCCTATCTATCCCTTCCCTTTCCTAGTGCGCACCCTGTGCTATCGCGCATTCCCCCTCTCCCTGTGACCTCTCATAAAGAGCTGAGTTTTGTAACATCGAGGGGTCATCTACTTAGTCACCGATGGAGTCTGGTCAGAGCAGCTCAGGAGAGCTCGTTTAGTTTGTTTAGTCCAGTAAGCCAAGGTGGGGACGCTAGGACAGTATTTCCCCCGACCCGAGGCTGGACTAGAGTGAGTGATAATATATGTATGTATGTTAATTTGTATCACATTTTCTTTTTGTATAGATGATCGACTATGATTTTTTTCTTTGTAAAGCGAATATTTATTTATTTATCTATATATCATATCTGACTAAATTTTGACTCGCATTAAAAGCTTTAGTTGTGTTTTTTTACTTACGCCTATTCATTCAGTAGTTAGCATTAGTCAGATGTCTAAGTCAAAATTCCAAAAGCTTACTCAAGCTTGTGTTAGTTCCTTTATCCCAAAGCTTCCACAATTGTGTTTTATAAGTCAGTAAAACATTACGTATTGGGAGAATTGAGTAAAGAAAGTTTAATTCCTTTTTGCCTCTATGGGCCCGGGCAAAGATGTCACAATTTGAACAATCTATGCTTTCCGATCAAAATAGTTATCAACAATTACGGTTTGATCCAGCACCTGTACGGTGCAATTTCTGGTAGCATTGAGCGTGGTTGCGCCGGTGCACTTTCTAAATGTCTAAACCTTTTATCTCTATATTCTTTGATTTTATCATTGAATGGATATATATTTAACTCTGTTCTTATATCTTAATTATTTATCCGATCCAATCTTGTGCAGCCTTTTGTTCTTCTAAGGAAGTTCATTTCTACGCTTTGTATTCTACTTCGTAATGTTTTGGTCATTACCCAAGTTTCGCTCCCATAAAGTAATGTAGGAACTGCCAATGTTTTATAAAGCTTCAATCTAGTATCTCTTCTTGTTTTGTTATTTAATGTTTTATGTATAGTTCCGCATATCATTTGAAATTTTGGCAGTTTCATATTGTCTCTTTCGGTTTTTATGTTTATAGTAAAATTACAACCCAAATAATTAAAATTTGTTACTTGTTCTAGAGGTTTGTTGTCTATTATGATTTTTGTTATTATTGTATTTATATTTAAAATTGTAGTCCACCGCTGTGATCTCGAGGTAACGTGATGCCTTGTCACGCAGCGGGCCCGGATTCGATTTCCAGTCGGGACAAGTTTCCTGGGTGAGGTTTTTTCGGGGTTTATCCTCACCTTAACACAAATTCCAGGGAACTCTAAAGCCCAAATGGTCCCCGTGCTTCAAATGGCCATCATAATCACCATTATTCATATTCGCCTTAGATTAAGTTTAGGATAAAGGACTCTCCTGGGGCACCACTTTCATTATCATCGCCCATCATATCATCGGGGCAGACGTAATACTGTCTTTCAGGCGTCCCTACCTCAGAAGTGTGTTACAATTACGCCAGTGCCAGAATAGAACACCAAAAATGTCTAAATGACGACCTGGGGCATTGAATAAAAAATATTTAAAATTGTACTGATAATGAAACGAAAATGCATGTTGCTAGAAAGAAAAAGGAGAGAGAAGGGAGAGAGAAGAGAAGAGGGGGAGAGAGAG
>JASPKZ010007621.1:0-117738 GCA_030220185.1 Diploptera punctata
ACATATCGCTAGTACTACCTACAATTTTATACGGTTCAGAAACCTGGGTCTTAACCACATCCCAGAGGAGGAGAATTGAAGCAGCAGAGATGAAATTACTTAGACCTCTTGCAGGATACTCTCTGCTTGACAATAAAAGAAACGAATATATTCGTCAAGAACTAAATATCGGTAATATAATATATAAATAGATATATTTGTTTGTGCTTTATGCGCGGTCATACCGCTGATCCGATTGTGATAGGGCTTTTTGCAAAATGTTCTGGATATTCCCGGGATGAACATAGGCTATAAGAGAGTTCATCATCATCATAGTACATTCACGAATTTAGGCCATTTTTTTTACCTGTTTCGGCCTCAAGAGATACACCATCCAAAAATCTTTTGAGTGGACGTCCTGGTCTTCTTCTTCCTGCAGGTTGATATCTTAACATGTGTTGGGTATTCTGTGATCTTCCATTCAATGAACATGTTGCATCCATCTTGACTTATAATCAGAAATTTTGTTTTCTAAAGGTTCCATGTGTAATTCTTCTAAGATGTCTTCATTTTTTTGTGATCTAGTAGTGTGTATCCTGCAGTCCTCCGAAGATATCTAATTTCAGCAGATCTAAGTCTCTGTATATCCTTCTGTTTCAACGTCCATACTTCGCTACCATACAAAGAGTTGGAAGAGCAGTGTTTTATACACTTTCAGTCTTGAATGCTTTTGGACTAACTGTGGCCGTGTTGAGACTTGAAAGTAGTTTTGAAGTTCCTTAGGACAGGTTACTGGCCGGACGCTAAGTGGTCCAGTGGTAGGGCTGCTACCTTTTAGTCTCTGGACAGACATTAGGATACTGCATTTACTCAGTACCCGATGGAACGGTTATACCGCCGTGACTCGGTCCTCAGAGCCTCGTTTGTGAAAGCGGGTTGTACCACGAGAAGGTGAAGATGAGAATTGGGTAGGAGAGGTTATACACACGTCACTACCCCTTACAACCAAGAGAGTTGTGATATTAAAATCCTACACCCTTAAATATCGCCCGGTAAAGTGAAAACGTGAAAAAAAGTAACTCTTTGGACGATTAAATGGTTTACGCTGCCTAAACCATAATAAATACACAATATTAATGTAAACAGAATTAAAAATCTCAAAAAGCTCTACTAAAAAGTCCGCGACAGCATATGTTTATCCCTTACGGATAACTCACAGTGACCATTTTTGTCTTTCATTGATGCCAAGAAGATCGAGACAAAGTACGTAGATTCCTGTGCAAGCATGTACGTACATGGCGGGTATTCTTTTACGGATAATTGACAGTAACAAATTTTGTCTTTTAGCTCATGTATGCCAAGAAGATCGTGATCAGTAGATTCCCGGGCAACACCGGGTATTCAGCACGGGGAATCTTAAAATAATTACGATATACATTTATAATTATTTTTCATTTCACTTGTTCGACTAATTATAAGAAGTACATTAAATTTTGTTTTTCAGCTCATTTATGCCAAGAAGAACGGGATGAGTAGATTCCCGGACAACGCCGGGTAAACAGCAGGGGGTATCTAAAAATAATTACGATATTATTTTTTCCTCTTACTTATTTAACTAAACGTAAAACACATTAATTTTCGTATTTCAGCTCATTTCTGTCAAGAAGATCGGGCTAAGTAGATTCCAGGGCAACGCCGGGTAATCAGCACGGGGTATCTAAAAATATAAATTTATAATTACTTTTTCTTTGACTTATTCAACCAATAATAAAAGCATATTAATTTTCATTTACTTAGGCGTAGCAGCGAACGCCGTGTATTAGCTAGTATATGATATATTATTGAAGAATACCGGTCATTTACAACGCATGCAACCATCAAGAATTCCACTACAGTCATATAGATACAGACCACAGGATAAACGAAGAATTGGAAGACCAAGGAAGCGATGGAGAGAATAGATTCTGGAGACTGAACGGATCAAGTGGTCAAATCCTTGAAGCTCGTTATGATGATGATGATGATGATGATGATGATAGTGATGATGATATGAGGAATTCATTCCTGAAGTATTGCCCAGTGTTTTGTTAATTTCTGTATATATGGAGTTATTTATTTTCTCATGAAGCTTGTTGTTAATTAATGTTAAAGGATTGTCTGTCTTAAATTTCGATGTTCTCATTTCAGTTATGTGATTTTTTACGTAATTTTATGGAGCTTCACTTGTGTACATCTGCAAATCTCTGGAGGGCAATACGTAGTGCGCATATCTGCTGTCTCTTATTTGACAATGCTTAGAATAAACATTGAATGACAAAAGAAGGGACTGACTGTAAAAATAAAGAGAGTTTGTTTTAGAATTGCGACGATCGAGTTTATATGCATCATTCTACTCCGACATTGTGCAATAAATGAATTGCATACATTCTACGTTTTGTCTAGTACTTTTATATAACTTTATTTTTAATACATTATAAAGAATTCCATTTCAAATTAAACGGTACTTTCTTTATAGGCCTATATATAAGATAATATTATATTTTACAATCATCTACCATCAGAATAGCGTGTTACATGTAGTTACGTATGCATCTAGTAGTTACTATAAAATTATTTTCATTATAAACGCGGCACTGTCCTCGATATGGTCTCAGGTAGCGTGCTGCCTTGTCACTTAGCAGGCCCGGGTTCGATTGCCGGTCGGGACAGGATCCTGGGTGACTTTTTTCGGGGTTTTCCTCATCTGTAAGACAAATGTCAGGAAGCGTAGGGCCCAACGGTCCCCGAAAATCATCCGGACACCATCGTCATCCTTATCATTATCATCTTCATCCTTGACCGGTGTGAAAAGCAACAGGAAGCTACCACCCTATAATTCCCAATAAAGCTGCAAAGCATAGCATGAAAATGCTAATATTGCAGTGAAAGACCTGCCTTCGGGCCGAATAACTAGGCATGGATAAAGGCGGTGATGGTAGACCAAGAATGAGGTGGAAAAATATAATTAAATATGATTTGAGGGAAGTAAATTATACAGGGGGGTTACAAAAGAGTAGTGAAGTGCATTCAATAACCTCTCCTACTTAAATCCCAACCTCACCTTCACGTGGTGCAACCTGTTTATAACAAACGAGGCTCTGGGGACCGAGTCACAGCGGTATAACTGTTACATCAGGATTAGAGTAAATGCTAATCCTCCTTCATGCCTGTCCAGAGGCTTTAGGTGGCAGCCCCACCACTGGACTTACTACTTTTCGGTTAGCAACCGACTGGTAGGAAATCAACTTCCTTTCAAGTCTCCAAAGATTCAAAACCGGAAGGATATACAAGTTGACGACCAAGCAATACTCAAGGACAAGAAATGGGAAAAGGAAAACATATTTAAACTCGCAACATGGAATATTCAAGGGATAGGACATAAAGACTTAGAATTGGATGAAATTCTTAATCAAATGTCAATAAGGATAGCCGCCATAACAGAAACTAAAAAGAAATTAAGAGGGACCCGAATGATTAATAATTATTTACAAATATATTGTGGTGTACCTAGTATGAAAGAGCAAAAAGAGGAGTAGCCCTAATGGTACATAAATCTCTTGAACGTAAGATTGATAACTACACTTTCTGGAATGAAAGAATTATTCAAATTAGATTAAAAATAAATCGTGGATATTTGACAGTAATTGGAGTTTATGCACCAGTAAATGGTGAAGAGACAGAAAGTGATAATTTTTACTCAATGCTACAGGATGTCATAGACAAAGTTAATTCAAATGATTTTATAGTTTTGATGGGAGATCTCAACGCTAGAGTAGGTACAACTAACATACATTCTATTGTTAGTACTTATGGTGAACAAACCATCAATCAAAATGGTAGAAGATTAATTGACTTTGCTACCTATAATAACTTTCCAATTACAAACACATTTTTTCAACATAAAGACTGCCATAAATACACATGGTCTGCTCGGAATTCTCAGTCAATTATAGATTATGTACTAACTAATCGTAAACTTTTTAATTATGTTCTGGATACCAGAGTTTTCAGGAGTCTTGAACTGGAAACAGATCATTTTCTGCTTGTCTCCACCTGTCGCTTCCCTCCATGTTATATAAAACATTCAAAATGTAAACCATGTTATCAGGAAAAACACATCTTTAAAGTTAGCCTTTTACAGCAAGATAGTATTCGATGGTTATACCAACAAAGAACAAAATCACACACAATTAATTCTGATACCTCAAATTCCGTAGAAGAAGAATGGAATAACATCTGTAACATATTACGAAAAGCAGCTCTAGAAAGTTTAGGGACAAAACTAAAATGGCACAGGAAAAGAGGTCTCAGAAAATGGGATGATGATATAGCAAAAATTATTGCTGAAAAAAGACAAGCATTTAAACAATATATAACAACTGGGTTGTTGAATGACAAAATTGATTATCATCATAAAAGAGCTATTGCAAAACGAGAAATCAGAAGAAGACACAGAGAAAATTGGGACACTTTTGTCTCTAATCTAGAGAGAGATCTCACCAAACTTAACCCAAAAACTTACAAAGTTTTAAATAATCTTAGCCAAGAGTGTAAAGAGAGTGTAAAATTTAATTTGATTGATAAAACCACTTGGGTTACATATTTTCAAAATTTATGGTCCATCTCCCAGACTAATTTTGATTTACCCATATCTCAGAACGACGAATTTCTATATATCACTGAAGCAGAACTTGACACAGCTTTAGAGTCCTGTAAAAATAATAAAGCACCTGGTGAGGATGGACTTCACATAGAATTGTTTAAATATTCTGACAAAACTCTTAAACAAAAATTTCTGCACTTACTAAACAAAATAATCTTGGGAGAAAACATACCTTCATCTTGGCAGAAAGCCATTATCATACCAATTTTTAAAAAAGGTAACCTCAAAGATTGTAATAATTATCGAGGCATTAGCCTTCTCAACAGCGGATATAAAGTTTTTACAAAAATTCTAGCATCTAAATTACAAAAACACTATGAAAAATTATTAGGGGAAGAACAAAATGGTTTTCGTAAGGGAAGATCCTGTGCCGATGGTTATTTCACCTTAAAACTTCTTATCGAAAAGCACAAAGAATTCAATAAAGAACTACATATAGCGTTTATAGATTTTATCAAAGCATTTGATCGAGTTGACAGACAAAAACTTTTAGATATCTTAACTGATGATGGAACACCAAATCAACTGATCCAAACAATTTTTAATCTGTATAAAAATAACATCATAGCAGTACAAATAGGAACAGAATTGTCAGATTGGAAACATATAAATTGCGGAGTCAGACAAGGATGCCCTCTATCACCACTTCTATTTAATGTATACATTAATGCTATCATCAGACACTGGAGATTGACAGTTCATGGTAATATTCCTCTCTCAAGACACACAATTTTAGACACACTCTTATATGCAGATGATCAGGCTCTTTTCGGCAATAATGAAGATGAATTACAATATTCCACTCATCATCTTAATATAATAGCCCAACGATTTAACATGGAAATATCAACAACAAAATCTAAAGTTATGGCCTTTCAAGGGAAATTCCCAGTAAGAAGTAAAATTTGTATTCAGAATTCAATATTAGAGCAAGTTAATTCATTTAAATACTTAGGATATAATCTAACTTATAATGAGGAATGTGATATATCCTTTAAAATACAAAACTATAATAAAGCTTTAAGAATTATCAACCAAGTTTTTAAACCATCAAAAGTGCAGAGACACACAAGAATGAAAATCTATAAAATTCTCGCTAGACCCATAATCTGTTATGGCAGTGAAGCTTGGACCATCAGAACTCAGGATGATCGTCATATTACAGCCACGGAGATGAAATTTCTGCGACGAACTGCAGGTTATAGCCTTCTAGACCACCAAAGAAATTCAACAATAGCCAGAGAGTTAAACATCGTACCTATATCTGAATACCTCCAAGAATATAGAAACAATTGGCTAGCCCATATTCAGCGCATGGATCGTCACAGAATACCAAAACAAATTCTTCACTACATTCCTCGAGGCAGAAGATCTGTGGGTCGACCTTTTCGGAGATGGCGGGAGACCGTAACGGGCCACTGGGCCTAATACTTGAAAGGACGATGATGATGATGAAATTATACAGGGAATGATTGGAAAACATTAGCTCAGGATATGGATGTGTGGAGAGCTTATGTCCGCGCGGCCATGAACCTACGGGCTCGATAGATGGATAGATGGAAAGCTCTGCGGACATCACTTAAGTGATGGCGGTGAGCGATCCATTTTGGTTCTCCTTTATACTGTAGACAGGACCCCGGGTTCCTGTAAAATACATTTGACCCGGTTTAAATTTTGAATTTAAATTTGAAGTTAATTAACAGAGTAAAGTAGGAAGCGGACATTTTGGGGTTCTATTCCAGCATTTGCTCTTGGATTGAGGGAATCCGCTTAAAACCTCAATCGGAATAGTCGATCACGCGGTATCTTGCCAGGTTTGGCTTTCGGATGACTCTATATTAGGAGGGCCAAAACTGGACATCGGGCTTTTCTTTATTTAAATATAATCTATGTACATATTAGGTTATTACAATTATTCATGCAATTATGGTAATATGTGCATTTTTTAAATTTTACTCAGTGCCAGTGAGAGTTACACTAGTAATATTAACCAACTCACTATTGGTCCACGAGTTTCATATACTCACCACAAACGTATATTTTGTACTAATAACTCTCACGTGGGTGTGTAAAGAGAGATGCATCTATATCAGATGAGTGTGTAAAGAAAAAAATATCTCCAAAATTGTAAATAGAAAATAGAAAAAAGAAAAAAGTAATCTGGTTAGAAATAGTGATTTATTTCTGAGTCATAAAAAATAAAATATTGATACTGTATAATTTTGCATTCTTGGAGTGTAAAAATATAACATTAGGATAGATATATCTCTCTTTATTTTTTATTTATTTATTTAGCATGGTAGAATTAAGGCCACATGGCCTACTCTCCCACTCACCAGGAAGAACATATGTTACATTAGAATATAGCAATCACAATTAACTGTAATATTAAATACTAAATGAAAATTTGATCAATAAGATAATATCTATAAGATTAAGATCGATAACATAATGTTATTAATAATTACATTTAAAACTAATAATAAAATATACACAAATAAGATAAATTTAATTATCTGATAGAGTGTCCCTGTCTAATGTACATAAAAACAAAGGAAAATAATGATATACAAGATGCAGCATAAATCAGTTAACCGTAAATGCAAATATACACCGTGTCCCATTCAAACCTCTCACATTTTAATTATTCATAACTCTCAAAGTATGCGCAATTATGAAATGAGGTTGGTATTAAAAGAAAGAGAAACTCAAAGAATTTTTGTTTTCATTGTTGCATGTTAGTTCATCTGTCGCATGTTGGACAATAATGACATAAAACAAAATGGCGACTCCTCAGCAACGAGCACAAACTGTTTTCTGGTATGCATAGACAAAGTCAATAATTACAGTGCAAAGAAATTACCGGAGAGAGAATATGGAGGAAATGCACTGATGGGAAGACCATTAAGGCATGGCTTGAGAAGTTTCTGGCTGCTGGAAGCGTTAAAAAAGATTCAGAAGGTGCTCGTACATGTGTTTTAGAAGAAAAGATTGAAGAAATTAGAGCAGGATGGTGGACATATAGAGGTATTTTAGTGTGTGGCAATGAAAATTCTTCGAGTTTCTGTTTCGTTTAATACCGCCTCATTTCATAATTCCGCTTACTTTGTCAGATATGATTAAATAAAATGTGGGAGGTTTGAATGGGACACCTGTATTATTTTCTGTAGCTTACAACACCTACACAAAAAACAACTACAGAAATTATTTCCTAGTTAACAAATTACCTCATGCATTAGTGTTTGAGATTATATTCTGAAGGTCCCGTATTCAAATCTTAGTTTCAACCAATCTGAATTTTTTCCATGCAACCGTGTACAGTGGTTAAATGACTTATGCCGCACCCTGTATTATAAAATAACTTGTCGGTTATACAATATTTAAAACAAACAACTGAAAATATTTGTTAATCTTAATACTATTTTTATAAAAATAAATTAAATTTTTCTTCAGTTAGTTTTTGAATGATATTACAGTCACTGACTTAAAGCAGAAGGGAATTCCATGTATGGCAAGTGAAACTATAAGAAATAGTGAGCAGTACACAGTGTGATGAGGATGAATATAAATTACGCACCCACAAGAGATGGAGATGTCTCTATTTTCTCACCCATCCGAGAGTTTTCTAATAATTCTTTTTACATTCACACTCTTAAAAATCTTGGTTAATCTCCTACCTTATTAATATCCTATCTTATTAAAATGTACATATTTAAAGTTTTTATCTTATTATTTTCATTCCTAATTCGTGACATATGTTCTTGTTCAACGTAATTTCCTCCACGTACCTGTCTGTTCGTGTCTCTTAGATACAAACATTTTCTTAAATAATTTTTAACAAAATATTGTAACTATTTTTTCCTCTCTTAATTCAAGAGACCTTTCCTCGCATCTAAAAGGAATCGCGTTTTATAACATATTTGTATCTGAGATATTGTGAAATTAAGATGAAAACGGTTCCTGTAATGCAAACAGCATGCGCTTCCAGAGTTCACCAAAATACATAATGAAAATAAATACAATAGTGAAGTAATACATTCATTTTGATACATAATCTATGAAAGCATAAACCTGTCATTTGCGGTGGAGAGCAGAAACACAAAGTCTTCAAAGTGTTGAATGGCTAAAATTATATTGTAGCAGGGTTTCTTATTGCAGAGAGTTCAATAATAATTCTATACTCACAGATGCCTGTCAAAGTTGTGTCTCACAAAAAGTTAGAAAAAAAACTGGATGAAACAAATGTTGTTATAGAGACTATTTAACTCATACCCCAAATGGGAGTCAATGACCAATCGCGTTAGAATGAATTTTGATTTACAACCAATGACAGTCGTATTTCACCTGGAATTTATCAAATAAGTTTATCGTGTTAAAGAAAGCTTCTCCTTTTTAACATTATGAATAGGCCAGAGCATTATTTTGCAGTGACTGACCCTCTAAGAAATAAGACTACCAGATTATATATGTATAGTGCACGAATGTAAACAGATAGTGCTTGTGGGATATAATATAAAACATTTGTAGCAATTGATTATACCAAAAAAAAAAAAGAAAAAAGAAACCACTGTTTGCACTTTTTTAAACAGATTGTATCCCACGAAATAAAGTTCCAGAAAAATATAATTGACATATTTACATCATAGGACATCAGAAATTAATTAATACTGTATACAATTTGATGTGTTACATTTTTTCTCCACTAGGGTGCATTCTTACAATATTGAGATCCTTCGGCAATAAATAATATGATCTAGTTGCAAGTGAAACATAACAAACGTTTCTCATTTGTTTTTAAACATCGCCGTTTACATTAAATATGTAAATATTTTAAAATAACTATATTTAAATAATGATTTGTGAGTAAACAGCTTAATTTTATTCGTTAAATAATCCTAACAAATGCCATCCTTGATTTCCAAATTCTGTAGATAAATTCACTCCTCACTTCGTGGCTCGTGTATTTATCGATAATTTGTAAATCACTCGTAACATTACTTATGAATAAAGGGCGGATTCCAATGACATGTCATATTTTTACCAAAGCCTACATTCTAAGCTTCAAGTAAGTAAAAACATTTATATATGCTTTATTATTAAGATTAGGTGGTTTGTATTGGGTCTTATAAAGTCATATTTCTCACTTTTTTCTCAGATTTTTGGTCATACGTCTGCTTATTTCTATGATAAAGTCATATTTTGGATTTTTTTAATAGCCTGATCATCAGGCATTTGGAAATAAGCAACATTGTATCTGTATAAAAATCGTCAGTTTCACAGTTCACTTGTTTCGAAGGTTTCCGTTAACAGCAAACGTTTGCACTGGACAATAGAAAAAGATTTCCTTTTTCTTATGATAAAATTGAAAATGTATATGACTGAACAATTAATATGGTATGGGTAAAAAATTCATTCAATTATCATGTCATATTTTTGTCTTTTTAGGTCATATTTAAACCGTTTTTAGGTCATAAATGCATGCATATTTTCCATTTTTAGGTCATAGAAATCCGCCCCTTACTCATGATAATTAAAGGAGGAGATGACTTGGACAGAAAAAAACAAGAAGATAGATCAGCAATCTCCAAGATCAACGATAGGAAAACATACACTCTGTTAAAATAATTTACTTAAAACATCTATGAAGGCAACATCGAAGTGAAAAAAATGAAAAGAGAAATACGGTTTTGGAAGGTGCTACAGAAATTATGTTTCTAAGAATATCAATAAATGAGAGTATAGAAAAACAGATTCCACACCCCTAAACATTCCTATAGAAGAGCATGGTAACACAAACAGTAGGCACGAAGGCTCTTTATAATGTAACCTTTCAGTCAAGCAGAGATGTTCCTGGCATTAGTAAGAAAGATATGTAATATTTATATCTGTATCAATACTAAGTGAGTATAACGCAGGCGAATAAATCTTTGCCTAATTCCTAAAAATAATTTACCAAAAAAAATATTAATTAATTCCTTATATACTAATTTAATTATTATTACTTTTAATATTGTGTATCTAAACTTGTCGCTCGGCGCGGAAGAGTGCTCCCAGATTACAGCTGTATGCTCCGCTTGTCCAGGTTATGTATGCTCAATTTACTGACTTTTGAAGTCGTCGCGCTTAAAAATTGGGTCAAGAAGCAAATAAAAAACGTAAACATTACACATTTGAAAGATTCACCGATATAAAGACAGAGAAGAAGGTTGAGTAAAACGCATGAGATACAGTACCACGGTTACAGGTTAATTTATTAGAGGAGTGGAAGAATATTACACATTAAAGTATAACAACTCCTCACGGTTCCGGTCGACTTATGATAACTATACTTGCCTCTGATTCCGGGGTCGATCTTCAAGGCATAATAATTTTGTTTATTGTAATTAATATATAACAGTAATTCTGCATTTTTATCTAACCTGGTTTAGTGGTAAACATGGCCATAAGGTCTTAACTCTGTCAGGTAAAATAAAATAATTACCGGTATTATTAAAAATTCTAAATTTATCTTTCTTTGGAAGGCAAATAAGAGTCCTACATTTACGGCAGTTAAGCTGATATAAGAGGTTTCTGTGCTAACTTTCTCGGGCTTTCACGTCCAGAATTTATTTACAACGGCGATGACCTTAGTTGTTAAAGAGCCTCGTTATACAAAATATTCTCGGACCACCG
This sequence comes from Diploptera punctata, assembly GCA_030220185.1. Taxonomy (NCBI): domain Eukaryota; kingdom Metazoa; phylum Arthropoda; class Insecta; order Blattodea; family Blaberidae; genus Diploptera; species Diploptera punctata. The sequence continues at coordinate 11,354 of JASPKZ010007621.1, forward strand.
GATCTATACCCCTATAGCGCTGACATCATTCTTAAAAAGTACACATCTATAATCGCACCATTTCACCGCACTCCACTTCCACTACGTCAAACAACAGCTTATCGAGAAGGGATGTGGCCAAAACTTCTCCCAGTGTCATGGCTCTTACATATTGAATAATATAAGGTTGGAGTTGAGTTGACATGACTGGAGTGCAAGTGCAAATAATGTCCCGCAAGAAGGCTCAAGAGTTGACATGACTGGAGTGCAAGTGCAAATAATGTCCCGCAAGAAGGCTCAAGATTGTAAGTAGTGAGAGGGGAGAAAGAGAGTGATAAAACGAGAGGGAGAAAGATAGATAGATAGATAGATAGATAGATAGATAGATAGATAGATAGATAGATAGATAGATAGATAGAGAGAGAGAGAGAGAGAGAGAGAGAGAGATAGGAATACAGGGAGGGAAATGATTTACCGAGCAGAAAAGGAAGTAGGCTTTAGTTCGCATATCTTACGGGGGCACAGATCCGTTGGACAGACAATACTACCCACTACCTACAAGGAGCACGCTGTATCAAAGTCGTCTAAGACAACACGTTATAAGTCTGAAGAACATGGGTTCGAATCAGGAATTTTAAACTTCCCTAAACATTCTAGTGGCATCATGACCCTGGGGTCGACGCAATCTCTAACGAAAATGAGTACCAAACGTATGTGCAGGAGTAAAAAGCGGCCGTGAAAAAAAAGGATGACAACTTGTGCCGATTGATAGGAAACTTAAACCTCCTACCAACCCATGGGCCTCCTTTATTCTGTGGTGGGAAAACTTAACTGTTTACTATCTGCAATAACTTATTGGGTGAATGCAGGTGTAAAATATCACACTGTCATTTAAGTATAAAATCATCTACCTAAATTTTTGTTGAATTTCCATGCTTCAGTTCCACATGTGACAGTACCTCTCACTAATGAATTAAAAATTTGTAATTTATTTTTCTGATTATAGCTTATGTCTGTTCCATGGGACTCTATTTATCATTGCTGTTATTGTCATTTATTTTTTCTCTTCTTAATGTAGCTTTCTTGTCAATCCTCTTTATCTACTATTACCTCCAAATATTCAATTCTTCACATCCACTAATATGTCCTTTGTGATGTTCAAAATATTCTTCCATCATGCTTGAACATGCTAAGTAAAGGTTCAACTACGACTTGGGTAAATTTTGGCGTAAAGCCGTTTATCGACAGATATTTAATAAGTGACTTTTTATTTAAGTAACCAAACCTAACTAACATAACCTAATCTATCCTAACCTAACCTAACCCACCCTAACGTAACCTAACCATACCAAACCTACCTAACCTAATCTAACATATACCTAACCTAACCGAACATAACCTAACCGAACATAACCTAACCTAGCCTAACCTAACCTAAGTGGCACGAAGAGAACGAAGTGGGCCAGGTGACCCAAAGACCCCAAGTGGCCAGAATAGGCCCTCTGGCCCGAATATACCACTAGTGGCCTAAGAGGTCTGAATAGGCCGCAAGTGGTCCGAACGAGCCACGAGTGGTCCAAGTGGCCCGAATAGGCCCCAAGAAGCCAAAATGACCGGAATAGGCCCAATGTGGCCCAAATAGCCCATAAGTGGTCCAAGTGGTCAGGACCCAGGTGGCCCAAGTGACCGAATAGTCCCCAGGTGGCCTAAGTAGCCCGGACAGGACCCAGGAGGGTCAAGTGGCCCGAACAGGCCTAAAGTGACCCATGTGACCCGAACGGGGCCCAAGCGACCCAAGTGGCCCGAACAGGCCTCAAGCGATCCAAGTGTTGCGAATAGGCCCCAAGCGGCCCCATAGTCAGAATAGGCCCCAAGCGACCCGAATAGGCTCCAACTCTTCCGAATAAGTCACAAGTGGCCCGATTAGACCCCATGTGGCCCGAATAGCAGGTAGGATATCTAGTTTTACAAGCCATATTGGCTTGAATAGGTTGAAAGTGGCCCGAATAGGCCCCAAGTCCCCAAGTAGATCCCAAGTGGCCCGTATAGGCTCCAAGTGGCACAAGTGGACCGAGGTAGCCCCAAGTGGCCTGAGGAGCCCCAAGTGGCCTGAGGAGCCCCAAGTGGCCCGAAGAGCCCGATGTGGCCCCAAGTGGGACATCATTCCAATACCGTATTATCTAAAATATGGTGTATGCGACCCCTGTTTATACAAATGTACTATAATTTGCACGCATAATCGCAGCATGTGATGTGATCCGCGAGGCACCTGGTATCTTGAAGGAGTTACGTGAATCCCATTGTCGCCGATGTCGTCTGTGTCGTGAGATGGAGGTCGCCATCTTGAACAAATTCTGTAACGAGTTTGCAGGTGTTTTACTTTTTTCTGGTTTACTCAAATGTACTGTTTCTTATTTCCCAATAATATTATGTATGCCAAGTGTACATACACTGTACCTTTTCATATTATTACTCTTTATCAAGTACTGTACAGTACAAATGCACATTTTATTTCCGAATCTATCTTACTCTACAATATATGCATTATTATTATAGCCTTTCTAACAATTATCTGTACAATACGAACGTAGATCTTCTTGAAACTCAGATACTGCGCCGACATTCCAATACCGTATTATCTAAAATATTTAATGAACAATTATATTAAATCAGAAGTAAATCTACGTATTTCACAGTACGTACATAATAAAGGAAGAAAGGGGCATAAAAAAAGTGTCACATACCGTTTCGAACATGATGCATCATTCTTACATTTACGTCGGTAGTAAGACTGCTATTACTACTGAGCTGAAGGTGCATACCGGTACACGCTGTCAGTTACAAACTCTGTATCGTATTATTTCCATTTTAATTTGAAATAATCAGTGGCGTGCTAACCATTTTACAAATTGAATCATAACTTGCACATTTTATTCGTAGACTATTAATTCATCATAAGTAATGCCACGAGTGATTTCCAAATTTATCTAGAGAATTTGGAAATCAAGAGTGGCATTTGTTTGGAATATTTAACGAATAAAATTAAGCTGTCTACTCACAAATCATTATTTAAATATAGTTATTTAAAAATATTTATATATTTAATGTAAACGGCGATGTTTAAAAAACATGAAAAACGCTATGTTTCGTTTGTTCATCACTGCAACCAGATCATATTTATTGCCAAATAGAATCACAATATTGTAAGAATGCATCCTAGTGGAAAAAAAAAGAAATATATCATTACAGGTTATTAATTTATTTCTGTTGTCCTATGATGTACATTATATTTTTCTGCAACGTTAAGTCCTGGGAAATAATACGTTTAAGAAGGCGCAAAGCCTCAGGGGTCCTCATCTAGGGGATATGTGGATGGCGACCATAAGGTGCCCAAGCTGAGCAAAACATTTCTTCCACTTACTTGTGTTTTGCACTCCTTTAACTTTACTATCTAACCTCTCTTGGTTAACTCTTGTTTTTTTCGACCCCAACGCTATTAGGGCATCCGAGGCCTAGGGAGTCTTTCCTTTCTTCCATTTCTTCTTTCCTTTATTTTCTTTTCTTCTCTAGAAAAGCCTGACCAGATGCTATAAGATGGCAGCCCCATCACTGGTCTTGCCTTCCTTTGGCCAGCAACCAATCGAAGGGAGTATTATTATGCTTTCAAGTCTTATACGAGAATTTGCTGGAAGACGCTGGAGGGAAATTTTCTATAGGATCATAACAGGCCTTGGCCTAATACTTGGAAGGAAGAAGAAGGAGAAGAAAGCGCATACAGTGCTTTTTTGTGGTATAAACAATTGCTACTAATGTTTTTCTATTATATCTCGCAAGCATATTCTGATTACATTCGTGCACTATATAAGTGCAAGTGGAAGTCACTTGATAAAATGAAGGCGATAAAATGAAAGAGATAAAATCGAGGTGAAAAACGACTCTGAGTGGTTGTAAATCAAAATTCATTGAAATGTGATTGGTCATTGACTGTCATTTGGGGTACGAGTTAAATAGTCATCTCAAATTGTTTATATACAGTAATATTCCTCTATACGCATGTTCAATTTGTGCGGTATACAGTATTTCATTGATACCCTGTAAAATTAATCTGTTCTATAATTTTATTTTATATTGTCTGAGATCTCTGAATTTTTTGGGTTAATGCTTAGTTCTTTATACATATTCATTAATCCCCATTTTATATTTAATTTCTTGTACAATCCATGTTCCTAGAAGAATGGTCATTTTATCTTTCTCTCAAACACGCACGCACACACACGGGTACACACACACACATTAATACACAACTCATTCTCAATTTAACTCAGCCTAACGAAATTAACCTAACCTAACTTAAAGAAGCTTTTTAACATCCCAGGTTATAAGCTTCGTGATTCAAAGCTGAAGTGTGAATGGGCCGATGAATGTGACTGAGAAGTGTCTTAATTCAGGCTTATGGAGATATTCTTTTTTCGTCCTTTGACATCCTAGGACTAATAGCGTGTTAAGGTCTCAGTCCATTTTTCCAGTGATTGACACAAGAGAAAACAACATAGCATCTAGCGTGTCATCATTTTAGAAGGCATTCTATGCAAATGAGATCTCCAATTTATTCTATAATTTTGAATGTTGTCTTAAATTGGTTCAAGTGTTAACTCTTTTTATGTTCAATAAATAAGACATGGAGTTTATGTTCAGAAAATTATTAGACGAATACCATCATTGTGGTTTGAAAATAAATTTAGAAGAAACATTTTATATGGGATGTGGAGCAAAAACCGAAGATTTAATATTAGAACATCACAAAGGGTATATTACAGGATGTGAAGAATTTGAGTAAATGGGGATAAAAGTAGATAAATAGGATAGACAAGAAAGCTACATTAAGAAGAGAATAAATAAATGACAATAACAGCAATGTTAAATTATGTCTTATGGAACAGACATATAACCAGGAAAAATAAATTAATAATATATAATTCAATAGTCATAAGAATTGTCACATATGGAACTGAAACATGGAAATTCAACAAAAACTTAGAACGAAGATTTATATCGATGGAAATGGATATCTTAAGGAGAGTAAGAAGATGTTAAAACTAAGAAAAAAACGAATAATAAATATTCAATACTAGATTATATAAGGTATAAGCAGATAAATTGGTATGGGCACGTACGATGAATGCAAGAAGAGAGGTTACCCAGAAAAATATTGGAATATTGTCCACCTGAAAGAAGAAAGAAAGGATGGCCTCGAAACTCGTGGATGCAAGCAATAAGAACTGAAATGCGTACAGGAGGTCTTGGTGTGGATGAATAGAGACGAATGGAGAAGGAAAATAAAACTTTAGGTAGATGTGTAACATTGTGTATATATATATATATATATATATTATATATTTTTTTCTTATCATTCCATATTAAGCTTGCATGTGCTCAATGTTAAACATTTAATTATACACACACACACACACACATATATATATATATATATATATATATATATAAGCTTGCATTGCTCAATGTTAAACATTTAATTATAACACATATATAATGATAAGAAAAATAAATGCCTGGACGGGATTCGAACCCGGATCTCTGAGTCTGTACCTCAGCGTGATATCCATTACACTACCAGGCGAATCCAATTCAAACACTTATTTTTCTTATATATGTATTATACTCTCCATTATTATATATATAAATATTCTCTTTAATTTGCTTACTTGTTATAGTCAGCTACTAGATGGCGGTGAACACCGAGTTCTCGCGACATCTAGTAATAATGGAGAGTATAATACATATATAAGAAAAATAAGTGTTTGAATTGGATTCGCCTGGTAGTGTAATGGATATCACGCTGAGGTACAGACTCAGAGATCCGGGTTCGAATCCCGTCCAGCCATTTATTTTTCTTATCATTCCATATATATATATATATATATATATATACATAACATGAAAAGAAAAATAAATGCCTGAGTCGGGATTTGAACTCGAGTCTCTAAACTCTGTACGTTTAGAGTTCTAACTATCTGAGCACTCAGGAATCCTAACACAAACATTTATTTTTCTTATATATGTAGTATTCTCAATTATACGAGAGATAGAGGGATACCGTTCCAACTCCCATCTTGTGGCCACTATAACAATTAAGCATATTTAAAAAGAATATTTACTTTATAGCAGTAACGCTTGTAGGCTATATGTATATGTTATAACTATATTTTTAATATTTGGTAATGAAGGCAAATATGAACATGAAAAGAAAAAAATAAATGCCTGAGTCGGGATTTATTTTCTTTTCATGTCATATATATATATATATATATATATATATATATATATATATATAAGGAACTAGATATAAGGTTATACTTTTTTACGAAGGAAGCACGTACCAAGACTTCGCAATAAAAAAAATATACCGGTATCGGACAAAAAATAGAGAAAGATAGACAATCTTCAAAACCAATGGAATCCTTTTTTGGACACATACCCCCACACAATAATTTCCATAAAACAACTTTGAAGGCTACATTTGTGGAAAAAATAAGGGAAGACCAAAGAAGACTATTTTTTGGAAGATGTTGCAGAAATTACAAGATTCAAGAACTATCAACAAATGAAGAGATTAACTGAAAGAAGAGAAGAATTGTTCAACAGACAAGGCACTGCATGCAGACTGTGAGCCCTTTTCTCGAACCAAGGGAGAAATAGAGAGAGAGAGAGAGAGAGTGAGAGAGTGGGAGAGTGAGAGAGAGAGAGAGAGAGAGAGAGGAGAGAGAAGGAGAGAGGGGGAGAGAGAGAGAGAGTGAGAGAGTATGATAGCCACTAGTCTAGCGGAAGTAGAAAAGAAAGGGAAGAAACGTAACAACTATTACAGAAGTTTATGTGGATTTTTATTCAATCGTTCTCTTTAAGAAATTGTCGAGTTGTGGAAGTGGGCGTAGAAATACCTGCATGAACCGTCTCTCTAAAATGCAGGCCATTTCATTCTCTTTTTTCCTTCTTTAAATTTTCTTTTCTATCATTTTCCACTTGGTCAACTCCATTTGTAGGAAAAGAAATAGAGAAAGACGAGAAAAAAAATCCTTTAAAACTTGGCATGCAGCCTCAGTGTAGTCAAAGAAATAAACGCTCGGAAAGCATGCATTCTTGTATATTTTTATAAAAGTAAGCGATACTTGTCATTGCTATGCTCGAAGTTGGCTTTGTGTGTGCGATCTGGTTTTCTATTTGATGCAAAACTCTTGTATGTGGGTAGAATTGAACAGATATATTTTGTAGTCGCTTTTAGCTCACAAAATTTTAACTGACGTTTATAACTGAAAATGAAATAGGGTTCACCCAACCGGAAAAAATTGAATTTTCTTAAATCTGCTTCATTCAACTTAGATAAAATTGATTAATGTCTTCTAATTTATGTAGCTACCTTTTATTTACTCTGGATTTTTTTTTAGTTTCATACATGACTTTAGTCCACCGCTGTGGTCTCGAGGTAGCGTGCTGGCTTGTCACGCAGCGGGCTCGTGTACGATCCTGGTCTGGACAGGCTCCTGGGTGAGGTTTTTTTCGGGGTTTTCTTCACCTGTAAGACAAATGTCAGGAAGCTTAGTGCCCAACGATCCCCGAAAAAACATCCGGACATCATCATCATCCTTATCATTATCATCCTTCACCGGTGTGAAAAGCAACGAGAAGCTACCACACCTATAATTCCCTAGTAAAGCTGCAAAGCATAGCATGAAAATGCTATGACTGCGGTGAAAGACCTGGCAGAATTGCTATGGATGGATGGACATGACTTAAAATATACTGTATAATACATTTAATGCAAATAGGAGTTTATTTTATTTCTTTATTTATCTTAGTTTAAACTCTCTCTTTGTAGGCAATTTTACATGTCCCACGCCATACGGGCCATACTGTGACATTACCTGTTGGGAGAAGATTTTTAACTATGGATCTCACAAGGACAAGGAAGGCCTCCCTGGGGATGAGTAACCAGCTCAATACCAGGCCACCTCCGAGACAACGCGAATATTTAAGACAAAAAATCACTCTTATATTCATACTAAACAAGGCAAATAGGATATGGATGATTGTGTTTGTCAGAAGGTATCCGGGGAATATTAGGGCTTTAAAATTTTCAGATATTTATGTTACAGGTGAAGAAAAACTGCAGAAAAAAGCCTTAGCCAGGACACGTATTCTGAACGGGGATCGAACCCAGGCCCGCTACTTCTGAGGCAACGACATAACCACCAGATAAAAACAGAGTATGAGTTCACTAGTAGCAATTATAAATTAAGAAAATTATTTTAATATTCATAGACAATTTTAACTGTAAAATTCATAGAGAGCAATAAATAAATAAATAAATAAATAAATAAATAAATAAATAAATAAATAAATAAATGAAATAAAACCCATAAGTGAACATTTTACAGGAAGAAGAAAGTGACGTTAACTAGCTTAAACAGTCGTCAATGCAATCAATTGAATTCGTGTTTAGTACGTAATCAATTGAATTGGTGTTTACATGATGAAAATCCATAACTTATTTAATTAAATCATCAATGCCTTCAGAAACTTGATTGTAGTTTAAAATGACTTATTATTATAAGATAGGCCTATATAATAAAATAGAAACCATCAATTTATTAATATGTTTGAGAAACCAATTACAAAGGAAATAGGTGTAACTTAAATGTATTTTAAAAGAAGATACAGTCAGACAGATCTTAACATTTGTAGTAGGAAGTTTCAAAGTTTACCAGTGGGTACAGTATATGTAATGAATATACATTAACACTCAACTTATATATATATATATATATATATATATATAATATATATATATATATATATATATATATATATATATATATATAAGGGTGTAAGGGGTGTGTCATTATTTTAACTGCTGACTATTCATATCATAAATAATATAAAGGTCCTCACATTTTTTTTATAATTGCGATATTTAATTAGTTATTAAATGTTTACAATTTTGGACATATGACAACTTTACTGGATGGAGAGAAGCTTATTTATTCTGTACAGCTGATTCGGGACAGGTAGTTTAAACTCAGCTGACAAGTACGTACTATGAGTTAAATTCAGCTGATTCAACCCTCCTCAACATGTTGGAACATCTTCCATTCCAGATTATTATCAAATATAAGAATATATTACTATTTAATTTAACGAATATGTCATAAATAGCACAATTATTGTTAAAGCTAATAATAAACCTTGGTAGGTGTACCTAACGACGTAACGGTTTTCGTATTTTTATTAACGATACAAGCAGCATGTCGCAAATAAAATACAAACATACTTTTTTCTTAGAAAACTATCAAATTTTGGCCCTGTGTTGTACGAACATTTTATGATTCTGAAAACCATACTCGATTATTGTGAAATATATCCTCTTACAACCCTGTATATACCTCGGAGGTATGGGGTTACATTCCTTGCTTCTGGTCTTAAAAGTTGCGGGTTCAACTCCTGCCGGGTTCGATGGATTTATAGGATGGGAAAAATCTAAGAGGCAAATACTCCGGGACGGACTTTAAGCAGTGGAACCCAAGTCCAAAGGTTTTCGGGATCAAGTTTAAATTAAAATTTCTGAGCAAAATTTAATCGGCTTTTCCCATAAAATCATAGTTCCATACTAAATATTTTTGAGGCCCTCACTGTTGTAGGGAAATAACTAAATTAGCTTGCTTAAGTAAGATGCAAATTAGAAGTGAAAAGAAAAACTATAGAACAAGTATCAGAATTTAATTATTTAGGTATATTAATAACAAACACTAAAAATTTAATAAAAGAAGTAAAGAAACAAGCTGATAAAGCAGCAAAAATATCAGGTTATATGAAAGATTTAATTTGGCGCAACTAACATATGTCAATAGAAAGCAAAACCCGCATATACAAAACGATAGTTCGACCAGTTATCGTATATGGAGCAGAAACTAGGGATGGTACAACAAAAACTAAACAAATAATAAGCACACGTGAAATGAAAATCTTAAGAACTATTCAGGGGAAAACATTTTATGATAAAATACACAACACAGAAATTAGGGACAAATGTCATGGAAGGATCATATAGAAAGAATGGAAGAAAACCGACTTGCAAAAAGAGCCAAAGAAGATAGACCAATGGACGGGAGAAGAACAAGAGGAAGACCAGCCAAGAGATGGATAGACAGTGGATGCACATCCAATACGTCTTCCTCCGAGGAGTGATTTTGGAAACAAACAGGAAGAAAATCCTACAAATTATGTTTAAGAAGAAGAAGAAGAAGAAGCTTGCTTAAGTAATTCCCGCAAGGGAGCGCCCATATCCGCCTAGACAAAAGAGAATCACCTCATTGACCTGATTGGGTTGTGGGATGATAATAATATCAGAATTATATATTGTTGCCAAAAATTAAAAGGAAATATACTAAATAAAAGTGAATCTTAAAGAGAAAATACTATACAGGGTGATTCAAAAGGTTGCGCACAAATTTCAAGAGCTTGTAGAGGGATCGAAATACAACAACTTTTGATTAGTAACTTATGGTCTGTAAAGTAATCCTGGGTCAGTACAAGCCTGGGAAAGTCGATAACTTCAATGCGGGTCTAAGCTTATTTTTCAGAGCAACACTGGGTTCAATACAATGCTTTATGATTTTATGAAGACGCTTCGTCTTATGTACTCTTCTGTTCACATCTGCTAGTCATTCGTGCGCTCTGTAGGTTGTGTTTATTTCAGTACGGTATCGGCGTGTATTCTAGAGGTCCACTACAGTATTACTCTGAAAATTTGTGATTTTTGTAAAATGGAATACACGTTGTCAGAACTTCCGACACATGTATTTCACGTATGGTAAAGCACGCGAAACTCAACGCCTGTACAGCGCACAAAATCCGAACAGACGTCAACACATCCTCGAACGTTTCAAAACGTTCATCACCGACTCGGAGAGACAGGTTCCTTGCGTGCCGGCCACATACGATCCGAACAGTCGCTATGGAAGAGGAAGTTTTTGCTCACGTGGAAGAACATGCCTGTATTCAATGTGGTAGTAGGCATTTTTAACACCTAGTGTTGTAAAACCAAATTGGTGAATGCATTTACATTTGCTTAAGTGTGTGCACAAAATAATTTCTTGTCCATCCTGACATTCCAGAGGTTGTACTGACCCAGGATTACTTTCCAGATCATAAGTTACTAATCGAAAGTTGTAGTATTTCGACCTCTTCTATAAGTTCCTGAAATTTTTGCGCAACCTATTGAATCACTCTGTATAGGTCGATGGGATTTTCATTCTAAAACGAATGTAAAGTTACAATTTCTCATATTCTGAAAATAATTTTCTAAATGTGAAGTTAGTTGTTTTTCGCTGTCTTGTTTCCATCAAGTTTTTTGTTGTTGTTGTTGTACGGATGTCGCCGCAAGAGACATTTATGTTATTCTTCCATCATTTTGTTGTGACCATGTTCAGAGCTGTTCTAATGAATAATCTAAAAACATAAATTCAATATAAAATGCTCTGAAAGAGGTCAAAATGTTATAGGGAGATGGTTGCATCACATTACGTAGAAAAAAATATGAAGACCGTGAATAATAAAATTATTTATTGCAGGATAGTGCGTTTTGTCGTACTTACAGCAATGGCGACCATGATTAAGTTCAACTTCCTCATTTCGGGGTTGCCAACCTAAATAATTATACTGTAATAAAATAACTATACTGTAATATTATATATTACAAAACGAGTGTGAGAAGTAAAACCACTGCCCTCTATGTATACTATATACAATGTATATACAAAAATATCCAAAATGTAGTGTTAATATGCATTATACTAAACAAATCACTAAATTTTAAATGAATTGAACTTTATTTGAAACAATATAAAACAATAAATACGTACTTTGCCGCCATTTTGTCACTAAATCGTCTCAAGGCCTCCTGTTGTTTCAACTAATGAACATTGCGAACATTGTTAACGTTAGTAAATTGTTTATAATGAACGCAAATATTTTCAATAAAGATATTGTTTTACCATTATTTATTATTTTGAAAACACCATCGCGCAAAAAATAATGTACAACGCACGTCTGATTAGCGCTTTACAGAATCTTGGAAATTAAACACCCCGCTATCGCTCGGTTTTTAAACATTTTCCTCGATTCTGTAAAATCACTTCCCAACCTCGCATCGTAATATACTATTTTACTTATAGACGTGTTAACATGTGGAATATTTTTTGTCTATTGTTGTTTTTCTCCTTTTTTTACGTAGAAATTAAACTCATTCAATTTGAATGATATCTAAAATGGTAATTATGATGTATGAGTTCTAGTAATGAAATTGAAACCCAATATTTGCCTTGACAAATGAAGTCTATAAATAAAATAAACTCAGAGTCAGTAGCTACCGATGACGCTTGAAGGTCGCTGATGTCAGAAGCGTCGCAAAACAATCACAACAGTTAATACCTCTATCTTTTGCTGAAGATGGAAGCCATTTTCCGGAAGGCCTACAGTTCCTAAAATTTGTATTTTTTTATTTTAACTTAGTTGAGGACAATGGCACCTGCCAGGTATTCATTTGTTTATTTTACTTTGTGACTAAAAGTAAATAAATATCAACTCGTGTCCAACTCAGAGTCGGGTTGAGGAACGAGATGAGGTCCCTATATTTATAAGGCTGTGAACTGAAAGCGTGCCGGTCGACCATCCCTGACCACCGTTACAGGGGCGGATGAACGAAATGAAAAATGATTGGACGATGGGGATTGCAATGAGAGACAGACGTGGAGGAGAATGACAATAGATTAATTGGGCGCAGGAAGATGTTGTAAAACCTTCAACATAAAAAAATAAAACTATATATATATATATATATATATATATGACATGAAAAGAAAAATAAATGCCTGAGTCGGGATTTGAACCCGAGATCTCTAAATTTTTATATATATAATAGAATAAGAAAATAATGAATGTAGAATAGAATATTGTACAAGAGATTGAAGAAATCCAACTAAGATGGTATGGGCATATAATGAGAAGAAGGAACACAGAAACACACAAAGAAGTATTGCAAATGGATACCTCCTGGAAAAGGGAAACGTGATAGACCAAAGACAACACGAAGAAAATAAATATGACAGAAGCAGACACGCAAGACCGAGAAATGTGGAAGAAAAAAAAATGTATATTTTGGTTGAGGATACCTGTGTAAATAACAGAAACAATCCTAAAATAAATAAAAAATATATACATGTATATATCTGTGTGTGTGTGTAAAGCAACATTTCGCTTTAATCAAATAAACAAAGTTAATAGTATTTGAAGAGAAAGATTATACGCTCAGACCGGGACTTGAACCCGGGACCCTTGGTTCCCTAGACCAAGTGCTCTACCAACTGAGCTACCTGAGCAAGTACCGATCTAAACGCAAATCTTTCTCTATATACATTGTAATTCCCGTCCACCAAATGCTATGAAGCCATGCTTCTATCTTGCAAATGGCGGCTCCTTTATTAAGAAGACATATTTGGGAATTATACATTACAAGCCAGTACGGCTTTTTCCATGTTATTATTATTGATTTCGTACATCTCAATGATGGATAAATCATATTTGAAGAGAAAAATTATACGCTCAGACCGGGACTTGAACCCGGGACCCTTGGTTCTCTAGACCAAGTGCTCTACCAACTGAGCTACCTGAGCAAGTACCGATCTAAACGCAAATCTTTCTCTACTATATACATTGTAATTCCCGTCCACCAAATGCTAAGAAGCCATGCTTCTATCTTGCAAATGGCGGCTCCTTTATTAAGAAGACATATTTGGGAATTATACATTACAGCTAGTACGGCTTTTTCCATGTTATTATTATTGATTTCGTACATCTCAATGATGGATAAATCATATTTGAAGAGAATAATTATACGCTCAGACCGGGACTTGAACCCGGGACCCTTGGTTCTCTAGACCAAGTGCTCTACCAACTGAGCTACTTGATCAAGTACCGATCTAAACGCAAATCTTTCTCTATATACATTGTAATTCCCGTCCACCAAATGCTATGAAGCCATGCTTCTATCTTGCAAATTTGCATGGCTTCATAGCATTTGGTGGACGGGAATTACAATGTATATAGAGAAAGATTTGCGTTTAGATCGGTACTTGCTCAGGTAGCTCAGTTGGTAGAGCACTTGGTCTAGAGAACCAAGGGTCCCGGGTTCAAGTCCCGGTCTGAGCGTATAATTATTCTCTTCAAATATGATTTATTCATCATTGAGATGTACGAAATCAATAATAATAAAGTTAATAGTTATTAATTAAATAAAAATAAAACGTAGTTTTATTTCATTGCCTCATCTCATTCCTCGACCCGTCTCTGAGTTGGACACGAGTTGATACTTATAAACTACGTTTTATTTTTATTTAATTAATAAATATTGATTTTCATCAAGTAAACACCAACTCAATTGATTAAAGTTAATAGTGTCAGATAATTATAAACATAGTAACAATTTTTTGATCAGCAAATACTTTTTAAACTTAGGCCTATTTACAGTCAACTCCTCTTAAGATCAAGTAGGGCCATGAATGATGTAAAGAACGTGTAAGTCATTGGGCAAAAAATAAAAGGAAATGTATATTAAAACGATTGGAGGTCATATTAAACACTTGATTAATGAAAATTACAAAAATATTTACATTTATTTCTTCTCTAATTTAGGTAAAACTAGGAGAGAATACGCTACTTATTAATTATTCAAAATTAATAGTGATGGGAAGAGCCTCTGTGGTGCAACTGTGTAGACACCTGCCCTCCACCTCAGGGTACGTGATCGCGTCTCTATTGCTCCATGTGGGATTTGTGGTTGGCGAATCGGAACCATTGGTAGGATTTACTCGGGATATCTCTCGTTTCCCGTGCCAAAAGCTTCAATCCACCACTTCTCCATATTCATGCCATCCATTTTCGTTCCATTTCATCTCCCCTCTGTGATGGTGCGACAGGTCTGGTCAGCCTAAATCCTCATACTCGAAGACTTTTAAAATGGGCTAAATCTCATCTCATCTTTTCAACTGGCACTTCGCCGGTCACGAGAAGAAGATTTGCTATTTTACATATTTATAGCGCTATCTTTCCTTGCTATGTATGACGTACAACATATTTTCTCTAAGTACGGTATTTGAAACTTTTCTGGAGACTCCATAAAAATATTTAAAAATGAACATTTAAAATTTAAATTTCTAGATATTTTCTTATGCCCCAAATAGGAGGCAATGACCAATCGCATTTCAATGATTTCTGATTTACAACCAATCACAGTCGTTTTTCACCTGAATTTTATCAGTTTAATTTTATCACTTTAAAATCAAGCTCCTCCTTTTTAACATTCTGAATAGGTCAAAACATTATTTTGCAGTGAACACATGTGGCTACCAGATTGTATATATAGTGCATGAATATTAACACATAGTGCTTGCGGGATATAATATAAAAACATTTGTAGCAATTGATTATACCACAAAAAAAAGGAAACCACTGTTTCGACTTTCTTACACGAATTGTTTCCCAGGAAATAACGTTTCAGAAAAATATAATTGATTAATTACATCAAAGGACATCAGAAATGAATTAATACCTTTAATGTTGGTTATAAATTTCTCCACTAGAGTGCATTCTTACAATATTGCGATCCTATGGCAATAAATAATATGATCTGGTAGCAGTGATGAACAAATGAAACGTAACAATCATTTCTCATTTGTTTTCAAACATCGCCGTTTACATTAAATATATAACGATAGTTATATAATGGTTTGTGAGTAAACAGCTTAATTTTATTCATTAAATAGTCCTAACAAATGCCACTATTAATTTCCGAATTATCTAGATAAATTCACTTCGTGAGTCGTGAATTTATCGATAATTTGTAAATCACTCGTGACATTACTTACGACAATTTGTTCTTGAGTCATTACTTCTTCCAATGACGCGAGATTGACTAAGCTACAACAACACAGCAGAGGTCACTCTGAACAACGGTGAAATGTAAACGAGAGCAGGATTCAGACTTACAGGCAAAGTTTACTTTGGTGGAAATAAAAGTTGCGCACTGACTGTTTAGAACATTTTTACTGAAATATAATATAAAGTGGTTATTCCGGATACTGCATACTATATAATACAGTTCAGTAATGTTGTTGCAACCAGACTATTGCAACCCCACTTCCTTGTGACGTCATGTACAATAGTGACTTCAACCAAACGCTGATATCGTGTTTACGAAAGGAATTGTTCCATCTCTAGTCTTCACTTATTTTGCTTTCTACATACTTGTCAATCGGATGAGAATTTAAGTCTGGAGCCACTTGGTGCTTTTCGTTAGAAGTACCGTAGTCTATGTGCTAGCACTGGGTTTACCTTAAGCCTTTTCTTCATCATCTCTCATATAATACATAAAGCATGTTTTTAAAGAAACATTTTGTTCTGTTGAAGTTATTGTTAAATATTTAAAAAATAATACAATTTTGTACCTGTTGTGGCAGTCGTCTTCAACAAATTATATTTGTATAAAATATTCAGCTAGGCCTTTCGGAACCGGTTCCATTTTCAAAACTGTTCATTGGGTACTGATTTTGTTTAACGAATATATTGTATAGTGGGTTGATCTGGTAGGGTGTGTTCTTGTTCCGCAGGTTATCAAAATAATTAAAACAATAACAACAAAGGAGTATATAAACTTAAATACAATAGTTGCGAGAAATGTTATATAGGACATACAACCAGGAGTTTTAAAATAAGACATAACGAGCATTTCACTGAGTTCATAAAATAGAGGTAAATTTTCGCTAAGCATGTTACAAACACAGGTAATCAGTTCAACACAATAGAAAACACCCTCTCAATAATGCATACAGAAAACGATAAGGAAAAATAAACAAACATCTTAGAAGAAATATAAATCATGAAACGAACAAGAAACGATAGCATGTTGAACGAGAACACGCCTACCAGATCAACCCACTATACAATATATTCGTTAAACAAAACCAATACCCAATTAACCGTTTTGGAAATGGAACCGGTTCCGAAAGGCCTAGCTGAATATTTTATACAAATATAATTTATTGAGGACGACTGCTATAACAGGTACAAATTTTATTGTTTTTTTATATGTAACATTAACAATGATCAAAAGAATTAAACAGAAAAATAAATAAGAAAATTACTCCACTACGCACAAACATTTAAAACATACACTCATCTATGTACACTTCTTGTTATCAATATAAGAACAAATCATCTGTATAAAATGGTCAGCCAGAGTGCTACGCGTAAATTGAAAATAGATCTCACTAACGCCATGTATCCTCGTACAGAGAATACCGAAGCACTAAAAGTGCTGTGGGTGGCCTTGGAACACACAGTTTCTATTACCAGATATACTGAGACAAGTCAATCTTGAAAGAAAATTGTTACTTCTAATATTACTTACAAAAGCAGCAAATCTTGAATTGCCTTATATTCTGAACCCACCTGTAACAACAAAGAAATTTCCATGTTAACATATAAAATATATAAACAATATGACATACAGAATGTTTCAGAATAAGTATTACAGACTTCTATTTAACTCATGCCCCAAATGGGAGTCAATGACCAATCACGTTTCAATGATTTCTGTTTTACAACCAATCAGAGTCGTGTTTCACGAAATACTTATCAGTGTTATAATTACGATATTAAAGAAAGCTCCTCCGTTTTAATACTCTGAACAGGTCTAATCATTATTTTGCAGTGACTGAGCCCTTAAGAAATACGGCTACCAGATTGTATATATAGTGCATGAATGTCAACACATGCCGCATGCGGGAGTTAATATAAAAACATTTGTAGCAATTGATTATACCACCAAAAAAAGAAACCACTGTTTGCACTTTCTTAAATGTATTTTTTCCCAGGTAACAATCCAGAAAAATATAATTGTCATATTTACATCATACGACATCAGAAATGAATTAATATACAGTTTGATGTGTTTCATTTTTTCTCCACTAGAGAGCATTCTTACAATATTGCGTTCCTTTGGCAATAAATAGTATGATCTGGTTGCAGTGATAAACAAAAGAAGCAGATGAAGCGTACCTATCGTTTCTCATTTGTTTTCAAACATCGCCGTTTACATTAAATATATAAATATTTTAAAATAACTATAGTTAAATAATGATTTGTGAGTAAACAGCTTAATTTTATTCGTTAAATAGTCCTAACAAATGCCACTCTTATGATAAAGTTTTGATAAGGAACCCATGTCCCGAAATGTATCATTTCGATGTAAAATAAGTTTGAAGATCGAAACACAATGGGCTGATATCGTGTGTTCTGTGTTTGAGAATAAGTATTACATACTTGTAGGGGTTGTACTTAACCTCTTGAGTCGGAGAAAAATCTTGTTGCACGAATTCTGACGGCGGCAGAAATTACTGAGCAGACACCAGGTCTTGTGGGGTGTGCACATGAAAACATATGTCGCACGTACACTTCGTGTAACGAAGAACAGGGTCGCCAGAACGTATTGCACAACCTCTAGAAGTCTGTAATACTTATTCAAAAACACAGAACACGCGATATCAGCTACATGATATCAGCCCATTGTGTTTCGAACTTCATACCTATTTTACATCGAAATGGTACATTTTCGGACGTGTTTACGTATCAAAACTTTATCTACTAAGTCCCCTCTACAACTCCTAGAAGTCTATAATACTTCTTCTGAAACATCCAGTATATAGAATCACTCTCTCTCGCTTTAGTTAACATGTTCTTTATAGGTATTTTACATATTTATTCCAGCCTCCTCGATCTTAACGGGCTATACTACCTATAGTAGATAACTTTTACTCAGAATCATATATAATTTGTTTGGTCTGTAAGGAAAGGAGAGCTATTTCGATAAGTTATAATAATAATAATAATAATAATAATAATAATAATAATAATAATAATAATAATAATAATAATAATAATGCTTTATTTTAGCTGGCAGAGTTAAGGCCATAAGGCCTTCTCTTCCACTCAACCAGCGAATAGTAAAATTATACAAAAATTACGTACATATTACAATTTTAAGATATTATTAAAATACAGACTAAACAAAATACAATGATGATGTGATCTAATACTAGCTAATACTAACAAAAACATAGACTATAATAAAATTAAAATGATATAAAATAAAGTAAGTAGCTTCCTAGATGATTATTAATGGAATGCTCTATATAGTTATTATGCAGTTAATGTTTTCATCGTGTAGAACTTAAGATATCAGTTAATTTGGATTTAAATAATGATAGCGATTGACAGTCCCTGACATGAATGGGATTCACAGTATAGACAGGTCCTGTGTTGTGGTATCAAAAGTAAAGAAGAGTCTTGTGATCTTGTTCCTAAATTGTGATGAGCCGATAAATGTTGAAAACGTGTTGTTAAATAAGTTGGTAAATATGTGTGCAGAATTTGGAATAGTAAGGTATGTGAATGTAAAGTTCTTCTGTCATTTAGGCGTAGCCATGATAAGGCCAGAAATGAAGGAGACACGTGGTCATAACGACGGAGATTGAATATAAATCGAATGCACGCATTATGAGCACGCTTAGTCTGTCAGATAGATCAGTTGTCAGATTAGTCAGTAATATGTCGCAGTAGTCGAAGTGTGGCATTATAAGAGTCTGTACAAGTATTTGTTTTAATTTTGTAGGAAGGAAGTTTTTAAAACTATTTAGGGAGTGAAGAATTGAGAACACTTTCTTGCAGGTATTATTCACCTGTTATAAAGTAAAGACAGAATAAATATGTAAGATAAGACACGCCATATACTCAAACATTCATATTAAATGATATATATGTGAGATGTGGTCATTTAACTTACATGCGTACAGAAATTTCATCCAGTAAACTTATTCAGATCTACAGGGTGTGAGACAACGATGTTAGCTCAATTACGCTAAAATGCTGGGCATAAAAATAATAAAATTAAATACAGCTATAGTCGAATCAGTTGCCAGCGGTTGGCTCTCATATTAAGGGAATCCTGGCTTAAATCCTGGAAACGGACGGAGGTAATATAGGAGCTCAGGACCTGATATTCTGACCACATACTAGATAGGTGATCTCCGCCTCTTTCATTAACACAAGTTTTTAGTAGTAGTAGTAGTAGTAGGACTTTATTAGACAAAAAGTAAGATATTTACAATATTATTTACAAATATGGGTCGCACGGGCAGTAAGCCGTACGTGCTGTTGACAGTCCGTTACAATAAAGTAATAATTGGTACTAGTGTAAAGAAAAATAAACAACAAAAACAGCAATAACATTACAATTACATAAAGAAAACACAATAATAATATTACAATTAAATAATAACACAATAGCATTATACACTAAAAACATTAACATTACAATTACATAAAGAAAACACAATAATATTACAATTAAGTAATAACACAATATCATTATACACTAAAAAAACATTAACATTACAATTACATAAAGAAAACACATTTATATTACAATTAAATAATAACACAACAGCATTATACACTAATTAATTTATATATAATTGTTAATAATTAATAAGTTTTTAGTATAAGATGACTGAGTATCTCAGATACATTTATATAAATTTATCTTTACACAAACACCATGCAAAATAATAGTAAAATGCGCACAATGTGCAAAATATTGATGATTAACTATTCTAGTCCTAATTTTATTATTGAGGCACCATGCAATATATCATCCCAGTACTGGCTCAATGATGATCTATATCTGCAAATTACACATTTGGAAGTAAGGCCAGCAACCGGCCGGTAGGCCTAAGGCCTACTAGGCCTCTCGTGCCATCGAATTTATTTTTCAGATGTGAAAAAAGTATCCGGCTTGTAGCCAAAGTCCCTCTAAACCTGTCGAGCCATGGAGTTCAAACAACTTATGCAGGGCCTACTGCATATTTTCGTTGTAGAGAGAATGATTGCATGAAGATTGATTAAAATGCATTCAGATATTGTAAATCCATCTTCAGATTGAAAGAGAAGCAGACTACTAGTCAATTGAGGAGGTTGGTTGCAAACACGTTTAAGTTTTTTTTACTCGCAAAAAACGAGTTTGGTGCATAATTACATTCTTCAAACAATTTTATTTAGTGGCAAAGGGGTATAACCGTATGCATTGGGAGTAGATACAGAATGATTGTTATAGTTTTCATTTACCTATGAAAAAATCTGTCTCCAGAATAAAATTTTAGAGAGATCTAATCAATTAAATATCTTGGATATTATCTTTCTATCTGGGATGAAAAGGATATCCCTGAAAAAAATTACTAGTTATAATAAAAGTTTGGGAAATATTAATCAAGTTATGAAACCATCCCTTGTACAAAAAAACACTAGATTATATTTATATAACACTTTGGCTAGACCAGTGTTGGCCAATGGTAGTGAAGCACGGACACTAAAAGGATGATATGAAAGCAGAATAACGGCTTGTGAAATGAGATTCATGCACAGAACAGCGGGTTGCACCAGATGGGATCGGAAAAGGAACATTGATATCTTAAAAGAATTGAAGACTACGCCAATTTTGGAATATATTAAACAGTGCCAACTAAATTGGAAACATCATCTTGAAAGAATGAGTTCAAATCGGATCCCCAAAGCTGTTTATAATTATATACCAAGAGGACGAAGATCTCTGGGTCGTCCTATGAAACGCTGGTGGGAAAATGTTTTATAGGATCGTAACAGGCCTTGCCTAATACTTGGAAGGAAGGAAGAAGAAGAATTACCTATGATATGCTTATACAATTTCAACTTTAAACCTGTTTTCCTCAATACTGCAAAACTTGCACTTATATCCCTTTGTTTCCAACCACCTCAATTGAAATATAAATATAAATAATTGCATATACATTAACAGCAGTATTCTTTATGTTTACTATTTAATGTTTTCGCTTCTTTAACATATGGGTTTTTACTCATTTTCTATTGGGCATATTTCTTCTTCTCTGTTTGTTAATTAAATTTGTTTCATTATATATTTTACCTTTTTATGCACCTTTTTATACTTACAAACATATACACATAAAGATATTAAGCAATCCGTATTGACACACTCATATTTGCTGTTGATCAGGCTATAATGGCTTCTTCAGAGAATGACTTACAAAGAGCAATTTTTAAATTAAATAATATTGCACAAGGTTAAAACCTAGAAATTTCTTCAACAAAAACTAAAGTAATGGCCCAGTGTGGCAAAGAAATGGAAAGAACAAATATAGTACTAAATAACAAAACGCTAGAACAAGTACAATATTTAAATTATCTAGGCGTATCTTTAGGTTGTAATAGAGAAAAGACATCAATAATAAATCATTTCAATATTTATATGGCACCCTGAAAAGAACGCTGGGAAAGAAAGTAAGAAAAGAAACACATTTAAAATTGTATAAAGTGTTCTATGGCCCATAAATATGGACTCTGAATAAACAGTCAATTAAAAGAATAGAAGCAGCAGAAATGAAATATTTACGATTTGTGGCAGAGCATACTTTAATGGATAAAAACAGATTGAAGATATCCGTAAAAAAGTACAAATATTCACTGTGATAAAATAGAAGAGTATAGGAGAAAATGGTAAAATCATGTCTGCAGAATGGATACCATCAGATTGCCTGGGAAAAGTCTGAACTATCAACCAAGATGAGGAAAAAGAGATCGGGGACGCCCACGAAAAAGATGGACACAGCAGCTATAATACTTGGGGCCGGAACGAATCAAAAAGTTTTAATCCTAGTAAGAAGAAGAAGATATTCAGCAAACTTGTATATCAATAGAATGCGAACAATTCCAGTAGCAGTAACGTTAGCGATAGCATTAGTAGCAGTATTTTATTTAACGGTGTCCTCTGATATTTCCGGTCATTAGTGTTGGAATTGGACCAACAAATTTTGGTCAAATGCATTTCAGTCCATGTTTCAGGTTCTAAGTTTGTTCTAAAACAAACAAGTTGGATGCAAACGGGATTTAAACACGGAATACGAGCTTCAAATGCTACTGAATGAGCCTATATGTTTTATATTTAATCATGAACCGAGTTTATTTAGGAATTGAGAAGACAATGCTACATCATTTATCTCTCGTATCCTCTTTCTTCCATTTTTATTCTCATTTTTTCTAGTTCTTAAATTTTTATAATGTAGTCACAAAACTAACATAGGCCTATTTTATACTATCCTGACCACTTAAAACCAATATTCTTCCCGCTTGTAAATCCCTTTTAGTTTCTTATTTCTCTCTCTCTCTCTCTCATTTCTATTTCACATTCTGTATATTGTTATGTGTATATCTTTAACCCTTAAATTGGCAAAACACAAATTTCTTCCGTCAGTTATTTGAATGTGGCGGACCGCAGTGAAAACGGAATCTTGTATAACTCTTATTATTAGATATATTGTATAATTATACACACATTTAAGTGGTTCCTTTTTATTCGTTTTCTTTTGATTTATTTAGATATTAAATTAACTAAACCAACTGATGTATCCAAAAAGATACATTACGAATTTAAGGGTTAAGACAAAATATGCTACAAATGAAAGTAGAGAATGTGCTGTAGCCTTTATGTATGGATAAAAAATGAAATGGGACAGTATTTCCACTGTATTTATCTTTCTCTAATACTAAAGTAATGCAATTCACTCTGAATAAATTCAACTTATGTTACATCTTCATTCATGAGAGAAATGCATTGCTGCGATTATTTATTTGATTTTAACTGATGAATTCAGGAATTCAAAGATAAAAGAACCATCAGTTTTAAAACATTAAAATTCATTCCAGTAAAAGCTGAGCTGAGGATACACACACGTTTTCAATCTTCTGTATTACTTGCAAAATGAGACATGAAAAAGAATGTAAGTATCATCTTCTGCGAAGGTGATTTTAAGGTGTTAAAATGAATGCAGTTTTCACAGTTTTTATGTAACAATTCTGAATATCCTCAATAAGTACTTGGCATATTCCTAATCATTTTAAATTATTTACCAATCGAATTACCTTGGCTGCAGAATAATTTGTTTCATAAGAGGAATGTCGCACATAATTGTTAGATACACCCTTATTCGAAGGAGGTCTTGTATTATTTCAGGAACAAAATTTTCTAACATGTTCAATTAGTAACTTTAAATAATTTGGTGAAATAGGAATTTCGATACAAGGAACGTATAAATATCTCACTGACACTATCGAACCAGTACCGGTACGCTAATGGCTGAATGGAAAAATAGCTCTCCACGCATCTCTATTCCAACAAATATTTTCAAATATACCCTAATGTCATTCTAACATTTGATGCTTGATCTACCTACTTGGTGTTTATGTTTACCTCTGGTTTTCTTGTAATACGTTTTCTGCCCCCCCTTTGAATACCCATTCGTTATATATTTCCTGTCCATCGCAATCTATGATTTCTTTTTTTCACCAGGTTTCCCATAATTATTTTCTTAATAACTTCATTCTTAAATACTTTAAATCTTGACATCTCTTTTAATCTAAGATATAATGTTTTGCTTACATAGAATACAACTGGAAGAATAAACATTTTATATACTTTCAATTTAATGTTTTTTTAATGAAGTTGGCATGACAAATAGCATGCGTGTCCAGAGTGTGTAGCCTATGTTCGATTTCTTTATTACCTCATATCTATTTGTAACTATTTGTCATAGGTATTTGAATTCCGTTACTTATTCAAAATTTTCCTCATTTGTTAAATGACATTCCAATTTAAACAAATAATAAAATTAATATTTTTGATAAAAGTTTATCGTGAAATTAGGATACATCGTGAGGAATTTGTGTAGCTACAATAAATAGCGGCTCCAGGTTGAGAAAACCAGCTATAACGGCGGGGGACCCGACATGCTGAGCACATGTTACCCCTACACTGGCTGAATGATTGTCTACCTCTGTAATTAAAACAAGTGGATGTGAGGTCAGCAGTCGGATAAAAAGCCAAAAGCTTCCTTGGCCTGTCGCGCCGTGGAGTTTCATTCTTGGCATACCTACTAGGAGCTTTACATCTGGTTTTCGCACTAGATATTTCCATATCCCACTTTTATTCCTTATTCCTATCACATGGCCTCCAAATTACACTTATCTAGAAGTAAGAATGGAAACCGCGTTTTATTTTACATGTTTTACGCTTCTATTTTTTTTATTATCTGTATACAGTAAAAACAGGCAAAGACAAAACATTTAAGTACCATTTTCACCTCTGTTTGTCAACCGATTTTTTTTTTGTTTAGCAGCTATTGACGAAATTTAGTGTTATCAATAAAAAATGAAACAGTTAGTTCTGCCGTTTTTAACTGAAAGGCAGTGTTTATGGAAAATTTCAATGGTGCAACAGTTAAATTTCTTCCGGAGAAGCATGTAATGTACAAACACCATGTCCAAAAATCTATTATCTCCTCACTATGATACTTAACAAGCGGCTCGCTTTGATTCCCCGCAGCTGTTATATGTTATTAAAATACAAAGATCCCGAGTACTGCTGCTACCACGATGTTGCCACATTGCTATTCTTCCCTCAGTTTCAATTAAAACTCGGAACGTGGAGTAGTCGATCCAATTATAAAACTGTATACCATAATTAATTGTTATAATCATCAGTGATATTTTGTGATATGTAGCTCGAATAATAATATAACATATCTACACATTATATTTGTTTAATATATAAGTGATTTCAACATGTGGCGGCCATGGGAACATATTTAAAACCGAATGCATAATGTGACACAAGAGGAAGAACCTCTTAATAGTTCAAGGAACAATAAATTACATTCACAGATTCTTACTAAGCTGTGTGAGCAGTTGGTTTGTAATTAATGTTTATGATTATATTAAAGAAAACAATCTCGGAAGAGGGTCTCTTAGATAAACTTTGCTATTCTTCCCTCAGTTTCAATTAGAACTCGGAACGATGTGGAGCATTCGATCCAATTATAAAATTGTATACCGTAATCAATTATTATTATCTGTGATTTATTGTGATATGTTGCTCAAATAATAATACAATATCTACATATTATATTAGTTTAATATGTAAGTGATATCAATATGTGGCGGCCATGCGAAAATATTTCAGACCGAACAGTTAATAATAATAATAATAATAATAATAATAATAATAATAATAATAATAATAATAATAATAATAATACATTAAAATCCCAACTATGGCCAACTCACTGAGTCTGTGAACTCGTAGGTTCACGACCGCTTGGACATAAGCTCTCCATACGTCCCTATACTGAGCTAATGTTTTTCAATCATCCCTTGTATAATCTACTTCTCTCAAATCATAGATAATGTTATTCTCCCACCTCATTCTTGGTCTACAACTGGGTGTTTTCCCTCTGATTTTCCTACCAGAAGTTTCCATGCACCTCTTTCATCCCCCATATGTGCAACATGTCCTGGCCATCGCAGCCTACGAGTCTTAACTCTTCTTATTATATATGGCTTCTTATACATATAATGTAGCTCAGTATTACGCAGTTTTCTCCATTCAGCTGTCTGCTCATCTCTTTTTTTTATTCAAAAACCTTCCTAAGATCTTTATTCTCAAATACTTGTAATATTCTTACCCCTCTTAAAACAAGACTCCATGATTCGCATCTATCCTATAAAATTAAAGGTATCCCATTACAGGCCTAGGAGGCACTTGGGGTAGTAGGAGTTTAAGGCTGCCACTTTTCTGGACAATCGGCACATGATGTCAGCCGGGTTGTCAGCCCTGCGTGACGGCCGTCTTTACCCCCAGAACAAGTATCTGGTACTCATTTCCGTTAGAGGCTTAGTCGACTCCTGGTTCATGGTGCCGCCAAAAAGTTTGGGTCAGTTTAAAAATCCTGAGCCCACCGGGACTCGAACCCTCGACTTCCGGCTTGTAGCGTAATGCCTTAATCAAAAACCTTCCTAAGAACTTTATTCTCAAATATTCGTAATTTTCCTTCCCCCCTTAAAGTAAGAGTCCATGTTTCGCATCCATATAATATAATTGGGAGAATAACTATTTTATATGGAAGCAACACATAGACAGAATGAATGAAGATAGATATCCAAAACAAATAACAAAATACAAACCTAAAGGCACCCGAGATGTGGGCAGACCTAGAAAGAGATGGGCTGAAGTCGGAACGGGTCAACAGACCTAATCCATGAATGAAGATGATGATGATGATGAACTATTTTATATATTTTCAGTATGGTCACCTTCTGGTAGAAGGAAACGGGGCAGGCCAAGAACAACTTGGAGAGGAGAGATCCATAGATTGATGAACGACCGAGGTCTGGAGGAGGATGAATGGCGTGATCGGCAAGAATGGCGAATGGGCATACAGGGTAACCACTGAAAAGTGGAGAGACCCTCAAAAGTAAAAGTAAGTAATATATTTTCATATTTGAAGAGAAAAATTATACGCTCAGACCGGGACTTGAACCCGGGACCCTTGGTTCTCTAGACCAAGTGCTCTACCAACTGAGCTACCTGAGCAAGTACCGATCTAAACGCAAATCTTTCTCTATATACATTGTAATTCCCGTCCACCAAATGCTATGAAGCCATGCTTATATCTTGCAAATGGCGGCTCCTTTATTAAGAAGCCGTACTGGCTGTAATGTATAATTCCCAAATATGTCTTCTTAATAAAGGAGTCGCCATTTGCAAGATAGAAGCATGGCTTCATAGCATTTGGTGGACGGGAATTACAATGTATATAGAGAAAGATTTGCGTTTAGATCGGTACTTGCTCAGGTAGCTCAGTTGGTAGAGCACTTGGTCTAGAGAACCAAGGGTCCCGGGTTCAAGTCCCGGTCTGAGCGTATAATTTTTCTCTTCAAATATGATTTATCCATCATTGAGATGTACGAAATCAATAATAATAATATTTTTTCAGTTTAACATTTTTTTAAAGTAGCTGGGAAGACAAGAGTTCCTGTATAATATCATTCATTTCCAGAATTGAACCTATGTTTAATTACATTGTGCATCTCATTCCTATTTGTGATTATTTTTCCTAGATAGTTGAAATCAGCCACATCTTCAAAATTTCCTTCATTTGTCATTAGATGTCCATTTCCATTTCATAATACATTTTTATGTGTGAGCATATATTTAGTTTTATTGATGTTTACTTCCAGTCCTAATTTCTTAGTGTTCAATAGAGTGTGTGTGGTAGTCCTTAGTATCTCCTCGTTATCGCTCGACAATACAACATCATTACCATAAAAATAAACACATATATAATCTTAATTTTAAAAGTTGAACCATACCAAATATTATCATAAAATTAAATAATAACATAAATAATCAATGTCTTCTGTCCTTGTGTAAAATAAACGTCCATAGCGCTACGAGAAACGTGACAACACCGCATATCAAGTATTGCCGCGCGGCACCCGCTTTTATATAAACTGTTAACCATCAGAGTGAGGCTATAATACAATTTTTAACTGCAAGACACTAAAATCCAGTGCCAAAGCTCCCATTTAAAACTGTAGGGAAGTAATTCATGTACATGTGTTAATCGCATATGTAGACGATCATCCTGACAGCATAGGGGTGATGTGTGGTCAGCATGTAGGGTCCATAAATCGTTAGAGCTGGTTTTCTCAACATGGAACCGCAACTTATTATAGCTACCCAAATTCCTCACGATGCTGGGTGCTAATTAAGAATACTATAACCCCATCATCAGTTACACTCCAATGTAAATATACATACTTTGTGAGGTATAACAATTTCGGATTCAATTATGATCATGGCCAATTAAACCGATTTTCAGTAGCTATCATGAGCTTAGTGTCATCAATAAAATCATTGAAAACAGTTTTCCCCCCTACCTTTGACACAAAAGCAGTTAAGGACCTTTTTCTCCTGTGTTTGTCAACCGATTGTCTCTCTCTCTCTCTCTCTCTCTCTTTATATATATATATATATATATATATATATATATATATATATATTAACACTTTTGAAATTCATATTAAAGCTCCGTAATAAAATAACTTTAAGTTTAGTAATTTAGTTGAGGACGACTGACTTACCGGGTAAAACTTTTATAATTAACATCATATATCCATCCATAGTAATTCTGCCCGAAGGCAGGTCCTTCACAGGAATCATAGCATTTTCACGCTATGCTTGCAGCTTTACTAGGGAATTGTAGGTGTGGTAGCTTCCCGTTGCTTTCCACACCGGTGAAGGATGATGATAATGATAAGGATGATGATGATGGCCATATGATTTCGGGGACCATTTCGGCTTTGAATTTTTCTTGACTGCCCCGACCGGGGATCGAACCCGGGCCCGCTGAGTGACAAGGCAGCACGCTACCTCGAGACCACAGCGGTGGACATATATCATATATATATATATATATATATATATATATATATATAATTTATTTATTTATATACAGAATTTTAATGTTTACACATCTTTCTGTTCCTAAAGTAATAATAATAATAATAATAATAATAATAATAATAATAATAATAATAATAATAATAATAATAATAATAATAAAACCTCCAGTATAATGTCAAATAAAATAAAATACAATTTTACAGCTAACAATGTCTAATTTAATATAAGTGAGTTTATAAATGCGGTTGACGTGTTATTTATGATCGAATTTCGACGAATGGGCGAACACTAGTTATATTAATAGTGTTTAGTGAAATAGGTATGAGCAAATAGAGGTGACTTTTTTAAAATGTATATTTGTGTAGTAACCTCTGAACCATTTTACTTTTTTCTCTTACATTTGCAAAGAATGTAAATATTGTCGTATGAAATTTAAAAAATCAGCATATATGACGAGTTCTAGAATCTCTCTTTTTGTGTGTGTTGCAGACATTTTCAAACCGCTAGTATGGAACATTATGCGGGTGAAAATATTAAGTCTTTATATTTACATATAAAGCTGTGCATACATCGAGTAAAATTGCGGGAAAGATATTTACACAAAACAGCACAAATACAGCATTAAGCCTCATGTTTCACGTGCTATAGAAATGACTTCTAAACATGTGCATATACTATTTCTAATATAGATATCGTAAAATTCTTGCTATTACGGCAAATTTATTACACTCCTCTCTGTTTAGTTGTTCAATTAATTGTAATTGTAATTTATCTAATATAACATCTAATATAACAATTAATGACGATTTAATTTAGTTCGTCATAACGTAGCAACAAAACCTACACTTTATAATCTAACAAAACACAAAACGTATTATCAAAACATAAAATACAGGTTCAACAAAACGTAAAATGACCAACCTCAGCGTTTCTGACTACAGTTCATGTGTTCCCGGGTTCGATTTCCGATCAAACCATAGGAATTGTTCGTTAAAGGTCTGTAATTTCGTTAATGGTCTATAATTTAGGTTAAGACTCTCCTGGCGCTCCATTATTATTTATCACCCATCATATCATCGGAGTAACATAACTCCGCTTTCCAGGTCTCCCAACCTAAGAAATGATTACAATTCAGCCAATGCCAGTAGAGAAAACCAGAAATGTCATATAAGACAACCTGGTGGCATTAGAAAAAAAAGTGAAATACACTGTAATGATGATTCATATATATATATATACACACGATAAATCAATAAATAATGTTGATATATATATATATATATATATATATATATATATATATATGTATATATATGTCTTTTTTTCTTTTTTCAAAGCCCACATTCAACAATGTTTGTTGATTTATGCTCTTTTTTTCTTTCAGTGCCCACATTATTCTTTCTCTAAAACATCGTTTCCACAATAAATCGATTTAATTAAATATAGTAAATATACAAGATATACTATAATTTTTGATCGTAGATAAAATATTGTAGACAACACATTACAAAATTACGTTTAGTAAATCTTAGAACTAGCATCTCCTTAACCTCTGCTTTTGCAACTAGTAGTCTCTCAATAACTATTTTTATTTGAGTAGATTTTTTTTATCACTCACCTCATACTGTTCTATTTATTTGACTATAAACTAGTTTCGGAACACAATTTCGGTTCCATTCTCAGTATCGTCACGACCGTTGTTCTGTCGTCTTGAAGAGCCGTCCTTCACTCCTTCCATTGCCAGACTCAAAAAACCTCGAAATCAGGTCATTCTCCCCGTGAATTTCGGTTTTGAGATTTTACAGTCTGCCAATGGAAGGGGCGAAGAACGGTTCGTTCTTCAAGACGACAGAACAACGGTCGTGACGATACTGAGAATGGAACAGAAACTATATTCCGAAACTAGTTTATAGTCAAATAAGAAGAACAATATGAGGTGAGCGATAAAACAAATTCTACCTAAATGAATATACCTCATAGTGTGAATTCCTAAAATAAGTAACTATTTTTATATTTTATTTTAGGAAGTAATATTTTGAGGCTCTTTTAATCAAGCTATTTTGAGTCTGTAATATCTTACCTCAATATTATAATCCCGGGGAGAATGACCTAATTTTGAGGTTTTTTGAGTCTGCCAACGGAAGGAGTGAAGGACGGCTCTTCAAGACGACAGAACAACGGTCGTGACGATACTGAAGATGGAATCGAAATTGTGTTCCGAAACTAGTTTATAGTCAAATAAATAGAACAGTATGAGGTGAGTGATAAAAAAAATCTACCCAAATAAAAATAGTTATTGAGACGACTAGTTGCAAAAGCAGAGGTTTAAGGAGATGCTAGTTCTAAGATTTACTGTAATAAACTGCTACTCTCGTGTACTACGATGGGCAGGATATGTGCACAAATGGGATATGAAAGAAGAGCATGAAAGCTTCTTGCAGGAATACCGGAGGTAAAACGCCCAGTTGGTAAACCAAGAATGAGGTGGAAGAATAACATTAACCATGATTCGAGGAGAATAGATCATACAGGGGTTAATTTGAAAACATTCGCTCATGATAGAGATGTGTGTAAACCTTATGTCCGCGCGGCTTCGAATCTATGGCTTCGATAGTGCGAGAGAGTTAGTTAATGAGCTGTTAGCATGGCTGACTAGCATTCCAAGAGTACCGGGTTCAGTTCAAGACTATCTACCTACCTACAATGGCGTAACAGCCCAACGTTGGATCTTAGCCTCTCCTTTGTTACGAGTTACTAAACCATGTTAATTTAGTTACGCTTATTTCCTAAAGATTGTCAAGTATAGTACGCGGTCAACATACCGACCCATAGTAGGTAACCAAGATGTTGATATTACTAGGATGAAAAGGTTGGTACATTTTTCTTAGAGGCAGGCATCTTTATTCAGGTTTAAGGAACTTTTACGAACCTGAACATCTTCAGACGTGGGATCCACGGCTTAAAGTCCCTCCCAGAGGACTGTATCCATATAGATTATACTAAAATATTCAATTCGACTATGACCATACACTTTTTAGTTAATACTTACTTACTTACTCACTGGCACTATCGAACCCGTAGGTTCATGGCCGCGCGGACATAAGCTCTAATTCTGGACTCATTTACAAATGGCCTCTATTGAAGCCAGTCTTCTTGCTAAGTAGGCAGATAGTATTTTTATTTAATGACGCTCTTTAATAACTCAGGTCATTAGCGTCGGAATTCAAATCTGGCCGTGAAAGGGCAAAACCTTTTTTGTTCATAGGCCTCATATTTCAAACTTGAACTTTTTTTATTTGTGGTAAATCTACGACTCGGGACCTTCGGCTTTATTTTCCATCCGAAGGTAGACATATTCATGACTTTTACATCCTGAAATAGTCAATCGACCCGGTCGCGTTTGAACCCGCAAATCTTAGTACTACATAGAAGCATGGTAACCACTATTACATTGACACTGTGAGTCAGTTGCTACTGGCGACGCATCAAGACCAAGACACTGTAGACAATTATTGTCTACAGTGTCTTAAATACAACAACTAGTAGTAATAGCACTTTATTAGACAAAAAGTAAGATATTTACAATATTATTTACAAATATGGGTCGCACGGGCAGTAAGATGTACGTACTGTTGACAGTCCGTTACAATAAAGTAATAATTGGTAATAGTATAAAGAAAAAAAAAAAACAATAACATTACAATTAAATAAAGAACACACAATAATATTACAATTACATGATAATACAATAGCATTATACACTAATTAAGTTATGGATAATTATTAAGAATTAATGGTATTGCATTTTCATAACATATATTTATTCATAAATGAGTGTTGTTCTTATTTTCCGCGTTTTGTTCAGAAATTTACCCAAGTTTATCCAATTTTCTGGATTTACCAATAACTCGTAGCATGCCAATATTTCCCGATATGAATTTAGAAATATTTCCGGTAATAACTGACGTCTCCAATATTCTAAATCATCACATTTTCCTAACATATGTATCTCATCTTCAAAGTTCCCGTACATTGGACATATTCGCATATCGTGGTCGTCGCTAATTTTTATAAATTTCCATGCCCCTAGCCTAAACCAAGCAAGCCCTGATCTCTCTTTAAATCCTAGGTTGAGTATATAAGATTATTTTCCCCAAACGTGTTTTAGGTCTCTTTGTAAACACAGTGAGCGTTTATACAACAACTAGTAGCGCATACGCATCCTGCTGATGTTGGAAGTTAATTTCCGAAATACCTCAAAAGAATAATATGTTTTAAATACATTATTATAAGAAAGTTGAGGACGACGGCACCTGCCCACAGGTACATTCTAATTTTTGTTTTAATTTTTATCTTACGACTGTTCACCTCAACGGAACTTTATATGAATTTAGAAGCATTGATTGATTCATCTGCTAAATTCTGGTGACCTACTAAATTAAATTATTTTTCATTCGCTTCTTCTACTGTATGCGGTGATTACTAAGAGATATATCTTAATGGTGATGCCAACAAGTATTTGGGAAAAAAGGTTGTTAGGAATTTTTTTTGGTCCAGAGAGATATGAACGGACAGTAGGCGAATGGAGAAGACTACATAACAGTGAGCTACATGGTATTATAGGAATCCAGATATAGTAAGAACAATTAAGCCACGAAGACTGCGATGGGCAGGCCATGTGGCATGAATGGAAGAATGACATGAAAGCTTTTTGTAGGAAAAGTAGAGGGAAAATTTCCAGTTAGTAGACCAGGATTGAGGCGAGAGAATGACATTAACCATGGTTTGAGGGAAGTAGATTATACAGGGGTTGATTGGATGACATTAGCTCAGAATAGGATGTGTGTCCTCGCGGCCATGAACCTTCGGGTTCGATAGTGCCAGTGATTTAGTTATGTGATGCTAACGATAATAATAACCATAATAACATAATAATAGTAATAATAATAATAATAATAATAATAATAATAATAACAATATTATTTATTAGGAATATTCCACAATACAGTGTTTCTCCTTCAACCCAAAGTGATTTGTCGCCAGAGGTTCCTAGCTAAAGCATCTTCTTCTCTCAAATCTCTAGCTTCCATACTTCTCCTCACATGATCTATCCATCGTTCTCTAGGTATATACATGCACTGTACTGTACAGCCCCTTACAAGTGAAGTTATTTGAACTCCTTCCGAACCAAGCAATACTTCTCGATAAATTCAGAATCCGGTTTCGTGACGAAACCTAGTTATGAATATAAAGGTTATGTAATGATTATATTAATTAATCCGCCATTATCCAAACAAAATATATATAACCTGTTTAAAGTGTCTATGAATGAAATATTTCACCTGTTGTTTATCTCACAAATACAAATTTTACAAGGGGAACATACGGTACTTTGGAATAAATTCAAGGCTCGCCTTGTTTTGTGCCAGGATATTTTTGTTCACAAAAAACAATAATAAAAACAAAATAGAATGGAACTGTGAACAAATGAGAGATAGAAGTTGCTTATTTGAGAGGAATAAATCACTTTATAATCTTTATCGATTCTATTTGAGTGTCACCAGTTGAATACAGTTTTATTACTTTATAAAAGTTATATTATCAGCATTAGTTACAATTCTGTTAGAATACAACCTTTTTTAAAACATTTTTCCTATTACAATCTAAACGTTTATCTACTACATATTTAAGTGTAATACAAATAAAGTACAGTACTTACAGGTATAAAAAAAAATATTGTTGCATGTAGATAAACACAGAGGCGGATTTAAGCTATGCACATATTATTCACGTACGGCGGCGTCATACCCTTAAATCCTCTAATGGAATTCATCATCATCATCATCATCTGCATTCATGGATTAGGTCTGTTGACCCGTTCCGACTTCAGCCCATCTCTTTCTAGGTCTGCCCACATCTCGGATGCCTTTAGGTTTGTATTTTTGTTATTTGTTTTGGATATCTATCTTCATTCATTCAGTCTATGTGTTGCTTCCATTTTTGTCTACATGTATATATTTTATCACTTATTGCAAATATTTCAAGTTCCTGTCTTATTTCTGTGTTCTTGATTCTGTCTTCCTTAGTGCACCCTTTAACAGATCTCAAAAATTTCATTTCTGCCGCCGTTATCCTACTTAGATCTTGTTTCTATGTATCCAGGCTTCTGATTCATAGAGCAGTACCGGTACTGCCAATGTTTTATAAAATTTCAATTGGGTCTCTCTTGTTGTTTTATTATTTAGTGATCGTCTTATCGTACCACATATTCCCTGGAATTTTGCTATTTTATTAGTTATATCATTATCATAATTAAATGAAATGTCACATCCTAGATAATTGAAATGGTTCACCTGTTCTATGATTTTGTTTCCTATTACTATTTTGGATCTGATCTGATTTTTCCCTTGGAATGCCATTACCTTAGTTTTTTCTATGGATATTTTGAGATTACATTGTTCACATCATCATCATCATCATCATCATCATCATCATGAACAAATTCGTTTTAGGCCATGTGGCCTGTACGGTAAACCTAGCGAAGATGGTCTTGATCTTTCCCACCGATGTTTTGGTCTTCCTTGGTCCCTATGTCCAATTGGGGTATATTGGAATGCCAATTTGGAAGTCTATTTCTTGCCATGCTCCTCAGATGATTTTTCCATTCTTGTTGGTATCTTTGTATATCTTCATTTAAACTTGTTACTCCAAGTTTTCCTCTGATAATAGTGTTCCTTTGGTGATCCAGTCTATTAACTCCTAACAATGATCGTAAGAAGCGCATTGGCTTACTTGAAGTTTATGAGAGTTTCTTTTATTTAAATTCCAAATTTCACTTCCGTTCACATATGTTATGTAATTTAAAAATATTCCTTTGAAGCTCGTCTTCCGTATTTGCTATAATTACCTGGTCATCAGCATATAATAATGTTTTCAAGTAGTGTGATTTATCTAATTTTATTCCTTTATTTGTTTTTTTGTTCCATTTTTTACTATATCATTGATGTATAGGTTAAACAAATCTGGAGAGATACTGCATCCTTGTTTAACTCCTTGATTAGTACGAATTGTATTTTTACTTACTTCATTTCTAGTTTTTATAACAAAATTTGTGTTCCAGTACAAACTCTTTATAGCTACTATTAAGTGTTTCGGAATTCCTTTTTTATTTTAAAATTGTCCAACGTTTTCCTCTGTCTACTTTATCAAATGCCTTGACAAAATCAATAAAAGCCTCTAATGGAATTATGACATATAATATTTTATTTTCGTGTTTGAAAGACGTAATGTACGCAAAGTACAAGTCCTATTAATTTTCAAATCAATAGCCGTTCTAATGATCCAAAATTTGGGGGTATTTACGAGAGATCAAATAATCTAAAAAAACTGCGGAATATAACAGGAATGCCCACTTTCGCCATCGCTTTTTTAATATGTATATATTAAACTTACACTCTGACACTAATGAACCTGGATCTTCATGGCCGCGCGCGCATAAACTCTCCATACACTCTTATCCTGAGCTAATGTTTTCCAGTAATTCCCCGTATAATTTACTTCCCTCAAATAATGGTTAATATTATTCTATCAGGCTATCTACTACACGATTTCCCTCTGGCTTCTCCACAAGTAGTTCACATGTACCATTTTCATTACCATTCGTGCCACATTATGTTCTCCACATCGCAATTTACGATACTTGCCTGTTCTTATTATACCCTGTTTCCCATAAAGATCATGTGGCTCACTCTTATGAAATATTCTAAGCAAAAATGCAGATTATTATCAAACAAAATACATAGCTGTGTTCTCAGAGTAACGACGTTACTTCAGACACACCGAGCCCTGGTGTGACCCCCGTTCAGAACAAGTTTGTTGAGTAAAGTTTTTCCTGGGATTTTCTCACCTTCAAGACAAATATCAGGAAATCTGAAGAAACAAATAGTTTCTGAGCACCATTTGGCCATAATGATTTCCCTATCATATTATCCTTGTTTCATGTGAATGATGTATCATTTCTTAAATATTTGTGTGTTTCGAAAGTGGGCCCAGCATAGAGTTAATACAGACGCAGAGAGACCTCCATATCATGTGCTCAAAAATGTATATATGTGATTCACAGTTTAAGAAATCATCTCCTTATAAAAATCGCCTTATAAGGCTCCAGAAATATGGGTCAAATAAAATATTTACTTATAACGCCGTAGCGTAGTGGTTAAGCCACTACGCCACAAGCCGGAAAGTCAAGTGTTCGAGTCCCGGTGGGATCAGGATTTTTAAACTGATCCAAACCTTCTGGCGGCACTATGGCCCTGGGGTCGGATCAGCCTCTAACGGAAATGAAGCTTGTTCTGGGGTAAGGGCGGCCGTCACCCAGGGCTGACAGCCCAAGCTGACATCAAGTTCCGATTATCCAGAAGAAAGTGGGAGCCTTATCCACCCACTACCCCAAGGGCCTCCTGAGGCCTGTAATGGGATCACTTTACCTTTTACTTATAACGCGGAGACATTAAACAAAGAAAAGTAAAAAAAAAGTATGTCGAGAATGTAATTAAGCTGAACAAAATATATTTACAGTTAAGTTTAAATCCTTCATGCAATATCTTTTCTATGGACAATAAGAATAAAAATAAATAAATCCAAAGGTTCACTATGTAAGCCTATCTGAAGACAAAACCTTAGAAGTACGAACATTTTTAACAATAACTGGAAGACGTGAACGACAGAATTTCTAGCGTTATAGAGGTTCAGACGTTACAGGTTATAAAGACTACAATATGCGTCAGTGAATTTGTAATAATTCCAGTTTAATCTTGAAAATGTTTAACTTTGAAAATATGCCCAAGGATATGAAAGTCATGCAAAAGTAAGATTTTCTCCACACTGTTATAAACTCAAGGAAAGTAAATACAGGACTTATAATGATCCAAGTTATCAACTTTCTAGTGAATTATTTACAAGTAAAGTTTCATCCTGTTCTCACTCGATAGCGCGGTGGTCTTTAAACTAATATCTCACTTGTTACGTCACAACACATTTCTTTGTACATTGTTTCAACTTGTGCTTAATTGAAATATATCTATCTATAATCCAAATGTTGGGGCTTAACCTCTCCTTTCTTAGGAGTTAAAAGACCAAGTTAATTTAGTCACGCTTATTTCCCTAAATATGTCATGAATGGTATGCGGTCAATGAGACATCTAGTACACAATTAAGGTATTACCAGGATGATGAAGGTTGTTAAATTTTGCTTAGAGACCTCTGTATTCAGATTTAAGGTTCTTTTACGAACCTTAAGTCTTCAAACTCGGAGCCCATGGCTTAGTTTCCAACAGGAGAACTTGCTCCTTTGATTTTTCCATCCTAAAACATCTATCGACCCTAGTCGGGTTTGAACCCGCGATCCTCCTGGCCAGAGACAAGAAACATAACTACTAGTCGACCGCCGCCGACGCTTGATTGAAATAAAGTATCAAATCTGATTCGGAAATTAATTTTCGAAGTTATTAATTTGTGAAATATGGTATCTTACTTTAACATAAGAAGTAACAATTATATTTCAGAACAAAGTAGTTAGGGAACTTTTTGGACTAAAAAGAGGCGAACAAACGATGAATGGAGAAAACACTTTCTTAAACTTCGGTACGAATGGGGAATGAAAAGGGATACAGGAAACTTCTTCTAGAATAACCAAGAGGAAAGCGCCGAGAAGTTGGTCCAAGAATGAGATGGAAACAAAATAACATTAACCATGATTTAAGGGAGGTACATTATAGGGGAATTATTGAATAGGGATGTACGGAGACCCTATGTTCCGCGCGAATATGAATCTTCGGGTTCGATAGTACCAGAGAGTTATTTATTTATTGCAAAATTTTGTAGATTGGTGAACGCATGGATGGATAGACCGATGTACGGATTATATACAAGGAACTACAAATTTCAACTGAAATGCATATAACACGCGCCAGAAGCAATAACCGTCGGTGCTGTAAGTTACCCCGCAAATATTGAATGACTTTTAAACTAATTTACGAATTGAAATTCGATCGAACAGTGCTGGAGACCTTGGGCATGTTAGTAAAAATTTCATTAGGAGTTGAGAAACATGTGTGATAGTAAATTGAGTACATTTTTAAAATGTGTTACAAGCAAGGTAAGTAAAATTACTAAGAATAGGAACGAAAACATTGTACATCGACCTAAATACGGAGCAGCATCGGTAGGAGTTGAGGCATGAACACTGCGACAAAGCTGCCGCCATTTTCTGTTGCAAAGGGGAATACCATACCTGTATCAAAATGTGAAAATGATAAACAATTCTATATAAAGAAGTTTAAATGAAACGAGAAAGGATAGGTGGACTCACCTTGTAAGGCATACGATATTTTATTTCCTTCCCGATTTCATTTTGTGATGTTAACTTCCATAAATCTTCATTTTATTGGTTTTGGCCGAATTAATTGCCAACAACACGTAGTATTCCTAAACAGTCACCCATCTTCTTCTTCTTCTTCTTCTTCTTCTTCTTCTTCTTCTTCTTCACGGTTTAGGCTTATTTACTAGCCTGTTCCGGCTTCAAATTGCTGCTCTTTCCATCTTGTCCTTGATCTTCCCAAACTTCTTCTTCCTCGTGGTGAATACTTGTATGCTGCTTTTGGTATTCTATTCTCAGTAATCCTTGCCAAGTATTCTTTCCAGTTTGTTCTGTATTTCTCTATGGTTGTGTTTAATTCCTCTACTTTTAGTTGTAGTCTATTTGTATTAAGTTTTTGTCTGTTCTTTGATATGCTGCTATTGGTCGGGCTGAGGAATCTCATTTCAGCCGCTTGTATTCCGGAAGATTGTTGTGTTGTCACTGTCCATGTTTCGGATCCATAAGTAATAATAGGTACTGCCAAGAGAGGCAACCCCTCCTTGTGGGGATAAACCAGGACAAGGAAGAGGAAGTTCAAAAAGGTTTAAGGAGGAAGCAACGTTCAAAGGGGACTCACCCTGCAGAACGTTAGGAGCGTAATCAGGGGACACTTCAAAATAATTTACAAGCTCCAAACAGTCACCCATACAATTACTAAATACGCCCTACGTTGCCCTCAACTTCGATGATCGGATAAAAGATCGGTGTTTTCAATGTGGTATGGCCGTTGGCGGCGTAAGTTTAAATTAAATTAAAATGCTACAGGTTCCAAAGTCACAGCAATACGTTGTGAGAAAATCTCATCAGGAAAGGGAAAGGTATAAGTGGGAGGATAATTTTCGAATTTTAGGAACCGGATATCGGAGATTAGAACTGGATTCAGTCTGCTGAGGATAGAGACCAGTCATGGGACTTGGTACGGGTTCCATAAGTCATAGAATTAATTAGTTTGTTACTGTAACTGCAAACAAAGACTTTACATCTGTCACAACGGCTAAGTAGGAGCTGCAAACACATGGTAAGTGCTCATTAAAAAAAATCAATCTGAATATTTTATTCAGTCTCATTTTCAATTTTTGTGGCATTAAGGAGGATAGAAAGAAAAGACGGCCGTAAATAACGAGAGCAGAGTAAGAGCGGAGCCATGTTCCATGCTAAGCAAGTAGGCTTTGCTGAATAATGCAGTCTGCCACTTGAGCTGTTACAAGTCATGTCCATGGCCCGTGACCCAAACATAATGCAATATGTTGAATAATGCATAGCTATGTGCTCTGCTGCACATCAAATATTTATATTAAATTAAGAAATATCAGACAGGTGGACCCACATGTACTGTAGCCGCACATCTCGTCATAATACGGATTTCTACTTGAGTTTGAATTATGTCTCTGTGGTCTTCTCTCTGTTTAACAAACAGAATAGTGATATCAAGTACTATAGCTATTAAATCCAGCAACAGAGAATGAATCATTTGGCTTGGCAAGCAAATGGAATTTTACATTATCAATTAACTACTTCTATCGCGCCATGCAAAATTCTGTAAAACTTTAAAATATGGTCTGCTTACGTGGGACCATAGAAACCCAGATAATAAAACAGCTTCATTATAGTATAAAATAGTTACCTAAATGGTCCGTCTCCTTTTAGGAGATCTTATATTTTATAATTTTATACTTTAACTGTGTGACTAATACCTCAACGGATTTTATCATGAATTTTATTAATGAAGATAACTAAATTATTAAGATGATATTACTGGTACAAAATATATATATATATATATATATATATATATATATATATATATATATATATATATATGGGCTAAACTTTACAACATGTGACTCGACTTGTAAAATTATTTCATAAATTCCTGTCAAATTTTATTCTTATGGTTTCATTTTTCAAATTTTTTCCCACCATTTACAATGATTATTACATTTTTCTAACGAATATTTGAATATATTTTTCTACAATATCGAACAGCACATGTAGCATGAAGAAGTGGCAACCATATTGATTTTAACAGCCAACAAAGATATGTTCCAGTGCAGCCAACTTAAGAGTATGTATTGATTAACTGTGAAAATTTACTTCAGAATTTCAGGACTAACTATCTATTTTTGGGCGTTGCATTCTTTCACGGGTTAGAATCTTTAAATTGCAATCGGTTAGCTTTTAGGTTGGTCATTCACAGGTTAGAGTACTTAAATTTCGTTAGGTTAGCTTTTAGGTTCGTTAAATATCGTGTATACAAGAATGGGAAAATCATCTGAGTAGAATGGAAAGAAATAGACTTACAAAATTGGTATTCCAATATACTCCAACTGGACATAGGGAAAAGGAAGACCATGGGTGGAAAGATCAAGACCATCTTCGTTAGGTTTACCGTCACAGATCACATGGTCTAAAACGAATTTGTTCATGATGATTACGAAATACCGTGTATATGTTTTGATGCATCCCGTGATTCCATAGTGTAAACAGCTTCGCGTATGTTGGCGCATGCGCATGGTGTATGTTTGTATGTTTCGCGTCACATGTTGTAAAGAATATCCAAATCATGTTATACTTCGTGTGGAACGTTACTTAATGTATTTGTCGTGTTACAACCTCTTCAGTTAAACCATTATTAGCGGCCTAAAAGAAAACGTTGTGTCTGTTATTTGTATCAGTGTTGAGATAGTTCAATCGTGTGCTACACGCGATAATTTTGTAGTCAGTTACAAGTTTACAAGTTTAGTTTATAATATTAGAATCACTTTCAAGAACAAATTCACATTTTAAATGCCTCTTCGGTGATAACAGGATAGTCGATATTTTAAAGTCAGTTAGTAGTATCAATTCACCTCTCGACTCCACAAGTACAATGACATAGCGGATCCACAAATTTAGAGTGCGCAAACTATATATATATATATATATATATGTAGTATATATATATAGTGTTATGTTCAAGGGCAGGTCTTTCACAGCAATCATAGCATTTTTCATGCAGCTTTATTAGGGGATTATAGATGTGGTAGCTTCCCGTTGCTTTCCACACCAGCGAAAGATGATGATGATGATAATAATAATGATGATGATAATGGCCCGTTTTCTCGTTTGGGCTTTAAAGCTATGTGGTATTTAAAATATATATGTAGTCAATATGCCCATTTCACCAATTAATGTTTTAAAATGGTCAACATCTGGTCTTGAGAATGACAGCTTGGCTGTAGAAACTTGTTGACCATTTTAAAACATTAATTGGTGAAATGGGCATATTGACTACATATATATTTTAATATTATATCACCAAGAAGATCACTTGTGTATTAAATATGTGGTATTTGTCTTACAAGTGAGGAAAAAACCCCGAAAAAACCTCACCCAGGAATCTTGTTC
This sequence comes from Diploptera punctata, assembly GCA_030220185.1. Classification (NCBI taxonomy): domain Eukaryota; kingdom Metazoa; phylum Arthropoda; class Insecta; order Blattodea; family Blaberidae; genus Diploptera; species Diploptera punctata. Next base: position 54,667 of record JASPKZ010007621.1, read on the forward strand.
CGACCGGGAATCGAACATATACATAGGCCTATATTATATTATTTTTATTTATAGTTATTTTCAGTATGTCATTTAGCACTCAATTATAATGGAGAGATAAGAAAATCTCAATAAGGGAGCAAATTATAATTATGTATTTATTTTAAATTTGTGAAAAATGGAATTTTTATTTAATGCAGTTTTGTAATAGTATATTAAGATGCGAGGTTGGGAAGTGGTTTTATAGAATCGAAGAAAATTTTTAAAACCGAGCGATAGCGAGGTTTTTCCATTTCCGAGATATTATGAAACACTTCACAAACGTGCGTTCTACATTATTTTTTTGCACGATTTTTTAAAAAAATAATAAATAATAGTAAAATAATAACATCTTTGTTGGAAATATTTGCGTTCATTATATATAACCGACTAACGTTTACTGTGTGGGTAGGTGGTTTCGTGACGCAAGCGGTTAGACACTCGCCTCTGCAGGGGTCCCGAGATTGAGTCTCGGTCACTCCAAGTGGGTTTCGTGGTGGACGAAACGGAGCTTGGGCAGGTTTTTCTCGGGGTTTTTCCCGTTTTCCCCTGCCACAAATTTCATTCCACCATTTCTCCATACCCATCTCATCCTTTCGTTTCATTTCATTCATCCGCTCCTGTGACGGTGCTTCAGAAGTGGTCGGCCGGCACCCTTGTAGTTCACAGACCTCTATAAATATACGGGCTTCATCTCATCTCATTCCTCGACCCGACCCTGAGTTGGACACAAGTTGAGGGATATTTATTTATTTATAACAGTGTGGGTAATGTTAATTAGTTGAAACAACAGGAGGCCGTGAGACCAATTTAGCGATAAAATGGCGACAAGTACATATTTACTGTCTCCAATAAACTTTAGTCAATTAAAAATGCAGTGATAGTATACATAGAGGGCAGTAGTTTTACTTCCCACACGCGTGTTTGTAATATGTAATATTACAGCATAGTTATTTAGGTTACAGTATAGTTATTTAGAATGGCAACCCCGAAATGTAGATGAAGTAGAAGTTTCAATCAAGGTCGCCATTGCTGGAAGTACGACAAACGCACTATTGCGCACAAATATATATATATATATTATATATATATATGTTACAGTAAAAGTAATAAACTGGTGATTATATATAATAACCGGTAATTTGCCGGTAAATATGATACATTTTTGAAAATTTATCAAATTAACCGGTTTGTTTGCATAATTCCAACTAGTAATGGCAAATGTGATAAATATCATGACTGATTGGGCCAGTAGAATAGAGGGCAGTTATTGTTAGTAGTTAGTTACTACTCAGAAATATATTTTTTCGTAGGACACTATGGTGTAAGAGACTACGAATTACAATATTCTATATTTTACAATTAAAAACTCAATAAATGGTTATAATACAATTTTATTGAACTTGTACAAAACATTTAAAATGCAAGGAACCTAGAAGCTAACCTAACCTAATTCAATTAGGCCTACTCTAACCTAGGTGAATCCGCAAACAGAACGAATTTTCGTTAAGTTATGGACTTTTATCACATATATACCAATACGAGTTGGGAATTACGCAAACAAACCGGTTAATTTGATAACTTTTCAAAAATGTATCATATTTACCAAATTTAGTGGTGATTATGTAAAATAACCGGAAAATATATATAATCACTGGATTAATCACATTTACCGTAACATATATATATATATATATATATATGAATATGAAAGTTTTCTTGGGTTTTCCGCGTCTTGGATTCAAGTCGAGTGCATCAAAATATCCTCTATATTAGACTTAAAATAATCTATTTTAATGTATGAGTCCCATAACTTATAAATAAGTTCTAAAAATAAACCACTGATTCCGACGTTTCGGCATGATCCCACATTATCAAGGAATGATAATGGCCTGTGGGATCATGCCGAAACGACGGAATCAGTGGTCAGAGGACGGACGTGAATCCAAGAAGCGGAAAACCCAAGAAAACTTTCATATTCATACTTATATCCGCGAAAATCTGTAATATATATATTGTATCTGTAAATATTTTTAATATATTGAAAATTAAGAGATGAAAATAGTACATACAGAAGAAAAAATCACTGATATTTTTCCTCAGATTAAAAATAGAATGTTAAAAAATCCCGAATTTTTAAGGTACTAAACTTAAACATGAATTCCTTAAGAAGGATTATTTTTGGAAGGACATAAATATTAAGTAACGATACACATACTATATACTCCTACCAGAATCATGGAAACCTTCGTCTAAATGGCAGGTTACACCATTTCAAAATGTTCCAACGTTTAACATTTCGCTCGCTATCTCTAACAAACGGATTCTTAAAATAAGTTCTAATAGGCAGAAAATTGGCAACGGTTGATTTTAGAGAGTTCGACTTTTGTCCCTTTGTCGGCTCAGCCCATAAAGAGGGTCGTGCTCATGTCTAATTTATGGTCACTCGCTAGCCGAAGATTTTCATAACTCTATACATTATTTATACAATTTACAAGGCAATACACATACTATTATCTAAGTTTTAATATTCATTTTAATATTCATTTTAAATTTAATGCCTAATTCGAAAGTTGCTTAAATTGGCAACCATTCATACAGTTACCCTTATAATGAAATTGGAACTATTGATATGGTATCCATATACTGCATGTACCTATGCAGCAATATGGAAGCTATTGATTGCTAAGCATTTAGTAGCGAATGTTCACTGCCTTACCCCATCCTCAACTCATAAAAATGCAACGCCGCTCCAGTCGGTAAAATTACAAGACTGATCAGGTTCGTTATAACTGTTGACACACCTCTGTATGTGAGAAGAATATCAGTACAGACTTCCCAATATATATTTAGAATTGAGTACTGTTATGAATTTTCGAAGGGCTAGCATGTCCTTGAAAATTTAATAAACATTTCAATCGAAAGTTTTAAAATGGATGACAGAAGAATACGAAGATTTGGCACAAATCCTTATTCTTGATAGAACTTGATTGTTTTAGTTGATACTCTATTCGCCCATAAGTCAATCCTTGAACAATTGTCGTGGCTTCGTCTAAGAGATCGTAGAACTGTCTATTCCCTATCCTTTCTCTATAAAATACTTCACACATCACCATCTAATTATTTATCACGCCGCTTCATCAGACTATCCGACACACATAATCTTGACACTCGATCCCATCAGCACATTGTCCTTTATATCCCTCCTCATCACACTGTGTGTTATTCATTATCTTTTACGGTCTCACTTACCAAAACATGAAATTTCCTTCCGCCCTATGTCAGAGACAGTCAAACTATAACATCCTTCAAAAACAAAGTAAATAATTATTTAATAACAAACTAACTATACACCTCACTGATAGTATTCTTTTAACAATTAATAAATTTAATTATTTATGAAAATAATATTAAGATTAACAAATATTTTCTTTTGTTTTGTTTTAAATATTGTATAATCGTAAAATTAGTTTTTTTTATCTCATTGTTTTTCTTTGTTATATATAGGGTTTCCAGTAATAAAACCGGACACTCTGCGGCTGGCAGAGTGAAATGCGGACGAGGAGAGAGCGCAGCCTGACGGGTGAAACCCCGTGAGGCGTGTCCGGTTTTATATTGGAAGCCCTGTATATATATATATATATATACACACATTAGACAGGGAAAATTTAATATGTCTTGCTTGTATACATTTTATTATTAGTTTAGTCTTAATTTTAACTAACATTAACTGGTTATATTATAGATCGTAATATAATAGATATTATCTTTTTGATAAAATTTTTATTTAGTATTTAATATTACAGTTAATTGAGATTGTTATATTCAGATGTAATATATGTTTGTCCTGGTGAGTGGAAGAGAAGGCCATATGGCCTTAACTCCACCAGGCTAAATAAATAAATCTAAATTTATGTATTAAAAAATCGAAAATAAATGATCAGTAAAGTATTTAATACACAATTGATCTTCTTGGTGATACAATATTAAAATATATATACAGTCAATATGCCCATTTCACCAATAAATGTTTAAAATGGTCAACAAGTTTCTACAGCCAAGCTGTCATTCTCAAGACCAGATATTGACTCAATATCTGGTCTTGAGAATGACAGCTTGGCTCTAGAAACTTGTTGACCATTTTAAACATTTATTGGTGAAATGGGCATATTGACTGTATATATATTTTGATCAGTAAAGTGATTTTTATAAAGTCAAAACTTACTTAATTTTTATAGCTGTGTTAAATTAAAGTCTCTATAGACTTATATTCTGTAGATTTTAATTTTTCTCCTAACTACTTTTAATATCAATACTAATAAAATGCATGGTTTAAAAACCTTTGATTGAAGACACTATTTTTGATTATATTGAAACTCAGCAACTATGATATTACGGACATGTCCAGCGAATGGAAGAGGATCGACTACCAAAATCTGTTTTGGAATGGAAACCTGAGGGAAGACGAGGCAGAGGAAGACCTAAAACCTCCTGGAGTCAGGGAATATGTTTATACATTAAGGAGAAACATCTACAATCAGGAGATTGGATGAACCGACAAAATTTGCTATTAGGAATCGGACGATGTCAAAGACATTAATCAACCGATGAACTATCTATTTAAACAGTTGAGGCGGATAGTCATAAAATAAAATAAAGTTAAAATGTACCTCCTTAGGTCAGAGCCGTCGTCCTCAACTTATAAAATATGTATGTATAGACAACAAATCTAATAATAAAAATTAACATTTGTTTGTTTTTCCGTACTTTATGCGTTGATCCGATTGTGATGGGGCTTTTTGCAAAATGTTCAGGAGATTCCCGGGATGAACATAGGCTATAATAGAGTTGTGCTACTCAACTCATACACCCTTAAAAATCGCCCTTTGTAGTGGAAAACGTGAAAAAGTAGCTCTTTGGAAGCGTTAATGGCTTACGCTGCTTAAACCATAACAAATACACAAAATTAATATACACAGAATTGAATATCTCAAAACAAGCTCTACAAAAACGTCCACGACAGCATATGTTTATCTCTTACGGATGACTCACAATAACCATTTTTGTCTTTCATTGATGCCAAGAAGATCGGGACAAGTACATAAATTCCTGCGCAAGCATGGCAGCACATTGCGGGTATTCTTTTACGGATAACTCTCAATAATGAATTTTGCCTTTCAGCTCATTTATGCGAAGAAGATCGGAATGAGTAGATTCCCGGATAACGCCGAGTAAACAGCACGGGGTATCTAAAAATAATTACGATATACATTTTTCCTTTCACTTATTCAACTAAACATAACAGCACATTACTTTTAATTTATTTAGGCGTAGCAGCGCAATCCGGGCATTAGCTAGTTGTTAATAAATGAAAGCACTACCAGACTAAACAACCCACTATACGATATCGTCAGGAAGAAGCTTCAGTCACGGAAAACACTACATTAGGACCAGCGCCGAGAACATCAGGTAATGTAGCGAAGAAAGACCTGCTGATGATAGAATAGAGAATCTGAAAAGGTCTTCAGATACAAAAGCATACCTATTTTATAAGTCGAAGACGACGACTGGGACCTAAAGAAGGTACATTTTAACTTTATTTTATTTTATCATCATCCTCCTCATCACTCCAGGGATTAGGCAATTGCCCGTTCCGACTTCATAATGCATCAGCCCAACGTCTTCTAGGTCTTCCAACATCACGTCTTCCTCTTGCTTGATAATTTCTTGCTAACAATGGATATCTCTCCTTACTCATTCCATCCATGTGATCAATCCATTTTTGTCTGCAATTCGTGACTTTATCGAATAAAGGCTGTACTTTCAATTCTTCTCTTATATCCTCATTTCTTATTCTATCAAGTCTTGTACATCCTTTTACTTGTCTTAGGAACCTCATCTCCGCCGTCTGTATTTTATCCTTCTGTATTTTCACTGGAGCCCAAGTTTCACATCCATACAATATTGTGGGAACCGCCATAACATTATACATTTTTATCTTGGTTCCTTTTCTAATTTTATTTTTGAATGTTCTCTGTATTGTTCCACACACCGTCTGAAATTTATTTATTTTGGAGTCAATATCTCTTTCCACATTGTAGCCAACTTCACAGCCCAAATATTTGAAACTAGACACCTGTTCTATACTTTGATTTTCTGAAATAATTTTGTATCTCACTGGATCTCTTCTTCTAAAAGCCATGATCTTCGTTTTCCTTACAGAAATCTTTAGATCGTATAATTTGCATATTTCATTTAATGCATGCATTGATTTCTGTAAGTCGTCTTCATTTTTCTGTATTATGATTACATCGTCAGCAAATAGAAGATTATTTATGCACACTTTATTATCCATTCTTATTCCTGGATTCACTAAAACTTTTCATTTATTTAAAATATCGTCTATATTTTATACTTTTAATATTATTCATTGACGTACCTGGTTTTATTAGAACACTACTGCTCTTATTGCAATGATAACATTGATTTAAGTATGGCCCGCGCATTCTATACTTGGAGATCTGCGACATCATTTTGAACTCGGGGAAACAAGAGGTTAAATTAGAAGGTTAGAATTAGCGGGATATAAGTGATTTTTCGCAAAAAAAAATAGTTTAAAATTAAAGTATAAAATTATGGAATATTTACCTAAAAGTTCCGTCTCCTCAACTATATTAGTTATTTAACTGTAGCGCTTTCTTTAAATGTCTTCGAGACTTTATTCACGCAGAAGGAAAATCACGCTATGCAACACACGTTATCCATGAAGGACATCGCATGTTAGATATTGAAAAAGCCTTAACAGTAATGCACAGAGAAAATAATCCAGCGAAGATAAACGTACTCGAGGAGATGGAAATTTGAAAGCAGTTAACAACAACGACCATCTGATAAACGAAAACGAACCCAGTACGTGTAACCCCCTCTACCAGATCTTCAGTGAAACACCAGTTTAGAATCCTGCTGATGATGGGACTAGTCCCGAAAGCGCAACAGTTAAATAACTAATTAAGTTGAGGAGACGGATCTTTCAGGTAAATATTCCATAATTTTATATTTTAATTTTGAGTAAAACCTCAACGGAAGATATCATGAATCTTAAAAAAAAGAGTTTGGTGCACAATTACATACTTGAAGCATAAGTTTATTTAGTGGAAAAAAACTATATAAGTGTATGCGTTAAAAGTAGATAAAGTATTATTGTTATCATTTTCAATTACATATGATTTTCTTATACAACATAAACTTTAAACCTATTTTTTTCAATATTGTAAATTTGCTTCTAACCGCCTCAATTAGTACTACTAACTGACTTAAAAATGATTCTGATTTAAACTAAACTTATATCTGTTTGCAAAATTATCGTCGTGCAGTAGGCCTACACGACAGGAACTATCTCAACATTGATACAAAAACAAATACTTTTTTTCAGGTCTATACTAGGGATTGGAATGTCGAGTGAGATGTAGCCCTTAGGCTAAAAAAAAAAGACGACGGCTCAACTGCACTTCTAATTACGCTTGATTTTTCAGTTACATTGTTGTAAACTATAGCTCTTCTTCTGTGTTTACTAACATTATTTAATATTTTAAACTTTTTCAAACAATTCTTAGAACATTATTAGACAATTTTGAAGTATTTATCTAAATATGGTACGCAAATCATAATATTATAACACAGTTAGACAATATTGTGATGCTAACTGCTATTTTCTCCACAGAGTACATTAATTAGTCTATGATTTTTCTATCGCTGTTTTGGGTTATCGATGGTTGGATCGGCGTTAGGGAATGATAAGTAAGTGTACACCCATTATTAATAAACGTTTGGTAATTTTAACATTATAATATAAGCTATTTGTTTAACATATATTTAGGGATTTATTGCAAAGATTGGTCATTTAAATTTCATAGCGACGTGCTGCCATCTAGCATAAGCTTTTTGTACTTTAGTACTATGTCGATAATAATCGAGGATGATAATTGATATGTGGTTCTATGGTGGGTTATCGCTGGCTCTATAAACTCTGGCGCATGCGCACTGTTGTTCTACAGGACTTTGAAAATATTTCACGTAAGTTTAAGTGCAGTTTTTCCAAGGTCCCCAACCACCAGTAACAGTGCCCGAAATAAAATAACTTATGCAATATATTATCATGCATCTCTGGGGAAAACTAGATAAGTCCAAAACTGGCACAAATAAGATATGTTGGTATATTTGTTTTTATTAATTTTGTTTTCAGTGAACTCCTCATTCTTAGACTTAAAACAAAGATTGTCTGCTGTAGCCAATAGAATTAAGAAGTGACTTATCTTCTTAATACCATATGAAACGGCATAAACAACAGTAGGCCCCATCAATTAAGAACATATAAAACGTGGAAAAAATGGACTTATCCGGTTTTTCCCCAGGACGAGTGTTATTTATTTTCAGTTACTTATTACATTTATTTAAGGTTAAGTTTAAGCCCAACTTGACTTTCCTTCTCCTCCATAGTTTTGATATGATAATACAGAAAATAGAGAATGGAATTAAAATATAAAATGTACAAAATTAAAAATTCCGTCACACAACGACTACGTAGAGTAACCGAAATCCTCACCAAGTCAAATTCATTGTCTGATTATGAAAGTATACGGAATATATATTGTTACTTAAATTGTATTTACTGAGTTACGTTGCGAGAAAACGAGCATGAGATCTGCTAAAGCGATTTTTAAATTACGGTTTCAGATAAAAACCGATTCTAAATAATCGGATTTTGCTGAATTTTGGAGAATACATTTCTCGTTTCATTTAATTTGCATATAGGCCTTCCGTGTTTTGTTGCGAAAAATCGAAAATTGTGGCCACTAAAACGAAGTTTATATATACATTTTTTTGGGTGAACCCCCATTCTTCATATACCGATTTTGATAGTTAACGAATTCTACATTTTACAACTAATCCACTGTGCGATAGATTTAGAAGACCCTTGGACTACCTTATGGCTGCTGGCCTCACATTCATATGATTTAATCACACAGGTGGTCAGAACATTGACGGGTCGGAGTGAGAGACAAAGAAGAAGGGATGTATATTCCCGTACACATAATAATAGGCCAAATGTAAATTTAAATAGTATACAAATGTCAAATGACGCGTTATTGTTTTTTAAATCTGGCTTAGCCAATGTATGCCATATATTTCTATCGTTCGTATTTTTAAAATAAATCGAAAATTAATGCATAATGATATATTAGTGACAAACGTAAAAATTTAATGAATTATGGACGAATTTCGACCGCTGGGCGACCACTAGTATCAATTAACACACACTGGAAAACAGTAATCAAAGTATAAGAACAGCAAACTCAAGAAATAACGCTAAGAAAGGGCATCAGACAAGGTGACTCTTTAAGTCCATTCTTATTTAATATTATAATGAATAATATTATTGAAAACATACCATCACGTTTGTGGTATAAAATGGGAAACACTAGATTTTATTTAATATGTTACGCAGATGATGTCGTTCTCCTTTCAAAAACTGAACATAATTTAGAAAGATCTTTACATCAATTTAATATAAATCCCAGAAATTGCAATATGGAAATTAATACTAATAAAACTAAATGCTTAACGATATTAAAAGAAACAGTAAGATGCAAAATAGAAGTGGAAAGAAAAATTATAGAACAAGTATCAGAACGTTGTCATTATGTGTGTAAATGACAAACACTAGAAATCTAATAAAATAAGTAAAGAAACAAACTGATGAAGTAGCACACATACCAGGATATATGCAAGCATTAATTTGGCGCAATAAACACATGTCGATAGAAAGCAAAATCCGCATATTGAAAACGATAGTTCCACCAGTTATCATGTATGGAGCAGAAACTATCTTGGTTCATATATAACATATAGCTATGATTGGGATATACATAATAAGTTAAACCGATATCAAATGATGTGTGGCACCATAAGAAGAAACCTCCGAAAGACTCGAAGAGAAACTCAGCTCCGGTTTAAGAAGACAGTAGGGCTGATACAACAAAAACTAAAATAATAAGCACATGTGAAATGAAGATATTATGAACTTTTCAGGGTCAAACATTATTTGATAGGATACATAATACAGAAATTAGAGACAAATGTCAAATTCAAGACATAACCAAATTTATTATAGACATACGAAAATAATGGAAATATCACAGGCCTATAGAAAGAATGGAAGAAAACAGACTTACAAAAAGAGTTAAAGAAGATAGACCAATGGACGGGAGAAGATAAGAGGAAGACCAGCCAAGAGATGTATAGACAGTGGCAGCACATCCAATACGTCTTCCTCCGAGGAGTGATTTGGGAAATAAACAGGATGAAAATCCTACAAATAAAGAATAAGAAGAAAGTAGATATTTTTAGGGAATTCTGAAGAAATTCGCTTAGTTTGCACAGTTCCTACTTTCCTACAACTGTTTTATTTGTGTTTTAGTCGATACATTTAAAATAAATAAATACATATATTTTAGGTTTATTGCGTAATACTTCATTTAATTTAAGTATTGTAACTTAGCTGTTATTGCAAATGTTATCTATGCAGGTTAAGGCCATAAGTTTTCCAGGTAAAATAAAGCTAGTATTACCTAAAATCGATATATCTAAATTTCCAGGTTTTGCTTGTAAATTATACAAAACTGAGTACCAGAGCAACATATTCAAACGAGCTCGTGGAAAATATCTGCAATTCCGATATTCATTCAATTCCATGTATCGTAATTGAGCTGAACTCTGTGTACTTTGCAAATAACAGAGTTTTCCATCTCTGTTAAATCTCTTGCTTACTCGCATAAAAAGAGGAATTCATGCATTAACATATATAAGCCATATCTAAAATAAATCTCATACATTCAGTATTAAATTACCAGAATTCTCAGTAAAACAACTTAATCCGTGCTGTAATGCAGATTCCAATTCAAAGAACTTTCCTATAACTGACAAATCAATCTTTATTACATTTTTCGTGAATTAATAAATTTTTGACTGGCATTTCCAGAATAAATCTCATTTTATATATAGAAAGTTAACTAAATACAACGGTTTTATTAAATCGGTAATTCAAACACTTCAAAAATTAACACCGTACGTTTTTACAATACCAGTATTTTCAGAATGCTTTCACATATGAGTATCTCACATTTGAAGAATCAGGAGAAAGGGTTTTACGCACCAATAATTTTAAAATAGACATGGAATGAATTAGATTTTACATATAAAATACCTCATTAACTGACCCCCTGTTTTATTTTGTGGTTTTGTCTACATGGATTCTACCTACTATATGTCAGTTCTTTCATCTTATTAACGGACTTGCACCCTTTTCTCTCAAAAATAAAACTGTTAGGCGTCGTATAGCTATGTTTAATTTACGCGGACAAGGCGAAAGCGCTAGTATTGCATTGGTTAGAATAGGTTTGTGAGTAGCCAATCACGAGTCAAAACGCCCGCGCAAACCGGCCGAAGTGTCTGGGCTATGGTTCCAGACGTCTCTATCAACATCTCCCTCCCCTTTCGGAAAAATCGGTGGCTATAAACTTCCGTATTTGGAAGTTTTTCCGACCTCATATCTAAAACTTCCTCGCCGGCTATATATTTGAGGTGAGGACAGACACTAGTTAGTCTTGTGTTGGACGGCGTGAAGTTAAGTGTGAGAGAAATTGTGGTGAACGGATTCAGAGACTGTGAAAAAAATATGACTGATATAAACACTGAAATAAGATTAACTGTGAGTGAAAATGGTGACTAAAAGTTTACTGATAATTTGTAGACAGAAATAAAGTGTTCGGTGAGATTTTAAACAACATCTGTATGTTCATTTACGCCGAAATAATGTAAAGGAAAAACTCTGGTCATCTGTGACAATAAGAAATGACATATTTATATAATCGATGCATCTGGTAAAATATGGGTAATGAAATATTTTAATGGTGTGTTCAAGACAAATTCTGATTGGTTATGCTTCATCTGATTGGTTACAATGAGAAACTCTGTTAACCTTACTCATTGAAAATAAAACTGACTATACTCATTTTTTTCAGAATCAATGGAAGTGAAACTGGTGTCACTTTTACCACCACGCGCACGAAATGTTTTCATTGTGTAACTCCACAGACATCAAAATAAGTCATTCATAATTAAAATTATCGAACTTTTACATGATTTTCATAAATATTTATTTCATTTAACATTCGTAACAGCTGTTTCAATACGCTGCATCTTCTTCAGATGAATGTCAGAAATACTATTTGTATTTATGAAATTATGGTACACGCCGTAGCGTAGTGGTTAAGGCACTGAGGTACAAGCCGGAGGGACGAGGGTTCAAGTCCCGTTGGGGTCAGGATTTTTAAACTGACCCAAACCCTCTAGCGGCACTATGGCCCTGGGGTCTACTCAGCCTTTAACGAAAATGAGCACCAGACGCTTGTTCTGGGGGTAAAGGCGGCCGCCACGCAGGGCTGACAACCCGGCTGACATAAAGTGCCGATGTCTAGAAAAAGTGGGAGCCTTAACCTCCTACTACCCCAAGGGCCTCCGGGCCTGTTGTGGGATCACTTTACTTTACTTTTACTTTATTTATGAAATTATTCTGATGAAGATACAATGTATTACGAATGTTAAATGAAATAAATATTTACGAAAATCATGTAAAACTTTGATAGCTTTATTCATTAAATACATCATGGGTTTTCACCAAGAAAACACCAAATCAACTGATTAATCAAAAAAAGTACTTTTTGCCTCTCAATTTTAATTTAATTTAATTTAATTATCATCATCGTATGTTTTAACTTAATACCCTATATAAAAATGAATGTTTGTTTGTTTGTTTGTTTGTTTGTTCGTACTTTATGCGCGGCCATATCGTTGATCCGAATGTGATGGGATTTTTTGCAAAATGTTCAGAAGATTCCCGGGATGGACACAGGCTATAAGAGAGTTGTGATACTCAACTCCTAGAGCCTTAAAAATAACCCTTTGTTATGCCGAAACCTACCTTGAAATTTTCACCAGAGAAACGTTGTGATGTATCAAGGCCATGTCGAAAAATGTATCAGCTGCTTTTAGCTGTAAGACGTAGAAATCGAAGCCAGAATACAGAAACGGCAACTCACTATGCGAAGCAAATGGATGTCCCTGCTTGAATAGAGAAGAATAGAGTGAGGCGAGCCACGTCTGCCGACGGCAGGTCATGAGAGTTATCGAATTCACAAACTAAGGAGTTGTATTACTTCCCTGTAGTTTAAATGAGGGATTTTAGTGACTTACAATGTAAAATTTACAATATAAATATAGAATACCTGAGATCTCAGTCTTCCTCAACTTTTGATGAGGGATGTGGAGTACTTTCGGAGCATATGCTCCATCTTCAGCTTGTAAATCGGTATTGGTTATCCTACATCCAGAGATGAGGAAAACTGAGATCTCAGGTATTCTATTTTTATATTGTAAAAATTACATTGTAACCTCAACGGTGTGTCGTCATGAATTTTAAAAGTATCGTTACAATATAAAAGCGAAAAATTTTTTTGGACATGCCCTTAGTACATCACAACACCTCTCTGGGAGAAATTTCAAGGTAGTTTTCGACATGCAATGATTGACAGTTCCCTTGTAATAGTCTCTTTATGTATGTAGTTAAGAGAATGATTTAGGTCGATTGGTTTCGCAGATCGTGGTTATTCGAAACAACGATGTTTTGCATCATCAATTGTTCAGTTTCTATGAACTGTTTTGCTGCTCTGCAGTACATTATTTGTTACACCTGCAAAAATAAAAGTCTGCAGCTCCATGTCCATAAATGTGATATTCAGAATACGGTAGAACGTAGCGAAGAGGTCGTGACACACAGTCATATGTTAATTTCATCACGTCTGATGGACGTTTATTAGTTTGCTAATATTTAACACATTTTATACTAACTTATCATGTTTATTTTGAAATCGCGGACAATATAACTGGGTACGCCCTCCAATCGCTCCAATTTTATCAGTTTATTTTTGTATAATTCTGCATAACCAAATTACAGTAATTAGATTTTTTAATGGTGGTTCGTAGTGATCTAAATGTTGAGCATTTGTTAATATCCTACAAGCGTTCTTCTGCATTAGGAATTATTCATCAATATGTAGGCCTCTACTATAATTACTAGTAGCAATTAGTACTTTTCTTGTAACGGACTGTCAACAGCACGTACGGCTTACTGCCCGTGCGACCCATATTTGTAAATAATATTGTAAATATCTTACTTTTTGTCTAATAAAGTCCTCCTACTACTACTATAATTACAATATACTTGTAATACCTGGCGTTCGCTGCTACGCAAAAATTAATTAAATGTGATTTTATGTATAGTTGATTAAGTAAGAAGAAAAATAAGTATACATTCATATCGTAATTATTTGTAGATACCCTGGGGCTGATTACCCGGCGTTGCCCGGGAATCTGCTTATTCCGATCTTCTTAACATCAATGAGCTGAAAGACAAAAAATGGTTATTGTGAGTTATCTGTAAAAGATAGACATATGCTGTTGCGGACGTTTATTGTATTTTTTTTAGATATTCAGTTCTGTGTATCTTACATTAATTTTGCATATTTGTTATGGTTTAGGCAGCGTAAATCATTTAAACTTCCAAAAGCGACTTTTTTAGTGCACCGATGCACTTTTTTTTTAGCTCCGGCCATATATTACATACAGAAATATGTTATTTACGTTGTCCCAGAAAATTTCTCTAAATGATGGTGAAAAAAACAAAAGTAAAGTGATCCCACTACAGGCCTCAAGAGGCCCTTGGGGTAGTAGGAGGTTAAGGCTCCCACTTTTTCTTGACAATCGGCACTTGATGTCAGCCGGGTTGTCGGCCCTGCGTGACGGCCGGCTTTACACCAGAACAAGCGTCTGGTACTCATTTCAGTTAGAGGCTGAGTCGACCCCAGGGCCATAGTGCCGCCAGAAGGTTTGGGTCAGTTTAAAAATCCTGACCCCACCGGGACTCGAACCCTCGACCTTCCGGCTTGTAGCGCAGTGCCTTAACCACTACGCTACGGCGTGCCCTGATGATGGTGAAAACCCCATTCAAATCGTTCAAGTAGTTTTTGAGTCCATCAAGAACAGACAGACTTGCAGACACTCATTTTTTATATTTCTATAAAGAAATAAGAGTAAATGAAAAGTAAGCAAAATGGGCAATTATCATTATTATGGGGCGGATTTTTTAAACTTAAAATAAAAAAATGTGCTTGTATTTATGACCTAAAAGTGTTTAAACTTGACTAAAAAATGGCCGTATAATTTAACGAATGTATTAAAGATTTTAAACTAACTCTTCATTCATATACTTTTTCCAACTTTTCACTATATCCAGTGAAAGCGGAGATTACAACGGTTGAGTAATTTCAAGGAATTTTAAAAAATATAAAAATAGACACGTAGAAAGAATGGATGAAACAAGGTTACCAAATGCAGCTTTAACTACAAGCCAAGAGGTAGAAGGAACGTAGGAAGTCCACTGAAAAGATGGACAGAACAACTGTGAGGCGGAACAGGCAATTTGCCTAGCCCGTGAAGTTAAGAAGAAGAAGAAGACAAAGCTACCTTTTTTTATTATATACAACTTTCCTCATTGGAGGATTGCCTCAAGGACAAAGTGATACAGACAATTAATTTTTGGAAATTGATGAAATACATTTTGAAAATACATTAAAACATTTCAAATTATAATTAAAGTATACATACTATAAAGTAGAAATTTTGTAAAGATGGTTTCTTAAAATTGAAATTGATCCTGTAATGGCAGCGATGACAATTTTAGAAAGATGCACCCTGTCCATATTACGAACTGTTGGTTTTTTTAGGGCTTAAAGGACCTTCGGGAGTTGGAATTTTGGTAGCATGAGGTTCTAGCCGACCGTTAGTATATGGATGTATTAGTTATAAAGGCATACGTGTTTTTGAACATAAATAAATGGATTCTTAATTTAAATTATTTTATTTCTGTAACTATAATGATTACAATAACCCTAAGTATTCTAACCCTAAATAACTAATCTAAGATTATATTAAAAAACCTACATTCTAACTTTCTTGAGATTCGAGAGAGGGAGATGGGGGTATATAAATCTACACTAATTTACATTTTAATAATTATCTAATAACCCTTTGAAATATTGTATTAAAACATTTAAGATATTTGATTATATTTCTAACAGTCCTAAATGTTATTAAGAAAAATGGTATGCAGACTTACCCATCAGAACACTTGCTTCAACAGACAGGCGCGAGTCCCATATTTTTCAAGGTTTATATATTAAACTTTTGACCTACAGCTACCCTAACTGTACTACACATTCCTATAGTCTAAATGCAGAGATTTTACAGTTAGCCTTGCAATCTTTGTCATGCCATAATCAAAACTCTGTCCTGAAATATGATATATCTAAGTGCTTTATTTCAACAACTGTTTTATTTGGAACAATTAAAATAATCTATGAAATAATTGAATATATATGTAAAATACTCTATGTATTCGTAACAGTCCAAATCTAAGGAATTCCAAAATTTAGCTAAGAATCTTGGTATAGTACCTCTTGCCCCGATCATCAATCCTGTGACAATTATGTTGTCTAATATTAGAAATGGGATATAAATGCAATTATCCCACAAACAATGTAAAGAGAATCAAACAAAATCTAATAATTGAAAGCGATATTGCAATAAACATAATAAACACAGATGATAAAACCTATGCTAGATACGAAGCAGCTAAAGTCATTAAAGATATTTCACCGAAAATAGACAATACCGAAAAACAAATACTTAAAAACATATTTAACATAAATCTAAACTTAAAAATAACAATATAATACACACAAAAGCAGATAAAGGTAATACAATTGTTCTCATGGAAAAGGAAGAATATATAAACAAAACCAAACAATTCATGCAAGAAAATAACCTAAAAAGAATCGAAAGGACCCAACCGGAAAATACAACAGATCATTAAAAGAATTAATAAAATCAACTCCTTTAGTCTTTAAAACAAATAACAATAACCAAAAAACATTCATATACAAGAAGTGGATAAATAATAATCCGTCACCACCTACAATGAGAGCTCATCCAAAAATACATAAAAATAATGTTCAAATGCGACCAATTGTTAATTGCATAAATGCACCCAACTACAAAATTTCTAAATTCATTACCCAAAAAATAAAGAAGACATCAATGTAGATAATCAATTCACTATTAAAAACTCATACGACTTAGTAGAATAAATACATAACCTAGAAATCAACAAAACACAAAAATGACGTCGTTTGATATAAAAAACTTATACACCAACATCCCAATAAATGAAACAATAGATATAATAAAACAAAAATTAATGGACAAGAAACTTGAAAACAACTACATAAACCAAGTAATATCACAAAAACAATAACACAACATAATTACTTCCAATTCAACAACGAACTCTTCATTCAAGAAGACGGAATCCCCATGGGAAGCCCCACTTCAGGGATCGTAGCAGAAATATTCTTACAATAATTAGAAAATACACACCTCAAAGAACTAATTACTAAATTCAACATACAATTATTCACAAGATATGTAGACGACGTATTAATTATTTACGACAATGAAAATAGAAAAAACAAAAGATATCTCAAAAGAACTAAATAACATGCACAACAAAATCATCTTTACTGAAGAAACAGAAATCAACAACAGTATAAACTATTTGGACCTAACATTAACAAAAAACTTCACCAACAACAAAATAGAAATTGGCATTTATCGAAAACCGACAAACAACACACTAGCTATAAACAATAAATCTAGACATCCTTTTCAACATAAAATAAGTACATTCAAGAGTCTAATAAATAGGATGTTAAAACTCCCTTTAAATAAAGACAATTATAACAAGGAATTAAATTATATCAAACACATGACAAAAATTAACGGCTACAACAAACAAATAATAAATAAAATCCTAAATAAACAAAAAAAGAAAAAACATTACCAACATAACCAAACTTGAAAAAGAATCCAATGAAAATAACAAGAAATGGATAACTCTCACATACACTGGTAAAGAAACATTAAAATTGGCCAACACACTAAAAAATCTCGATAAGAATATAAATATATCCTACAGAATTAATTAAACAATTAATAAATTAAACAATTTAATAAACAAAAACAACGAAGAAATAGATGAATTCAACAATAAAGGCATCTACAGATTAACATGTACAGACTGCAATAAATTCTACATTGGGAAAACTATCAGAAGCTTCAACATTAGATTCAAGGAACATTTCAGAGATTTCATTTATAATGGAGGAAAATCAAGTTACGGAAAACATGTAATTCAGTCTGGACACCATATGCATGGCATCGATAACACCCTCACAATAATACATAGAGAAAACATTCCAACGAGGATAAATATACTGGAGGGAATCGCAATCCTAAGAGAAATCAACAACAACCTGATTCTTAATGAATACACCAGTCCACATAATCCTCTGTACAAAATACTCACAACCAAGTTAGTGCTTCAACAAGGGTCAACAAGAACGGACCTAATGCATTCTGCTGATGATGGGACTAGTCCTGAAAGGCCTACAGAGTTTTTAAAACAACTCAAGTTGAGGATATGGGCCTACAAGGTAATTATTTTATAGTTTAACCGTACATTATATTACTGTATCCAATTGGTATTTATCTTTGTAATAGTCAATTATTGCTCATATATGGCTTTATTTTCACAGACAACTTCCTCAGGTTGGCCACTGAGTCCCAAACGGATTGTGGGATCTAATATCAAACCATTTTAGAAGATGGTCTAAATGCAATAATATTTATTCGTCTGTTACTTCCATTAGTGGCCACACCATGAACTTCCTCATAAAATGTGTATCCATAATCTCGCAAGGCTTCTGCCATCATGTTTCGAATAGTGTGGTGCCGAATGTTTCTCAGTGATTCTCCAAACGGACAAGCCCCAAGGACGTGTGCAAGGGTTTCGTGCTCTCTGCAACAACGTCTACAGAGGGTATCGTCCCTAGACCTGCCCGGCAAAGGATGCACCGCCGCGCCGATACATTGGCTTGCATTTTAATCGCTTCTCTCCATTCGGAATAAGACGATCCCTGATGATAACGAATCCAGTGAATATGCAACTTGCGACTTACATACATTATGTTAGCTATTAAAACTAGGCTGACAAAATATGTCTGAAGCGTGGCTTTGTTACAAACATTAGAACAGATGTGACTAAAATTCTAATAACATGAGAAGTATGAGTTTTAAAGATACAATGGAAATCACTAAGTGTTCATTAGAATATCTGCATAAATGTTATTTACTTACACGAAACTCAAAATAAAGGTTTTAAAAATATGAGTATGACATGTCGCCCCTATTTGTTACATCATCATCAGCAACAACAGCATTCAAGGATTAAGCCCATGTGGCTTGTTCCGATCTCATAGATTCTCATTCAAAAAGTTGAATCCATCTCTTTTTTCAGTCTACCAACATTCCTGTCTCCTTTTGGCCTGTAATTAAACATAATTTGTGGAATGCGTTCATCTTTCATTCTTAGGACATATTCTTTTTAGTTTTTTTTCTAGATTGTTTTATTTTATCTAAAAGTATACAAATATTTAGCTCATTTCTAATTTTCATTACATTATCTGAAGAATTCTTAAGATTTCGCACTCCAGAGAAGTTGGTACATTTGAAATCCATTTCACTTTCAGTAAAACAAAAGAGAATCTACGCCACGGGACCCACGGTTTTACTTCGCTTCCGAAAAACTCTGGGTTTTTATACCCTGAAAAATCCATAAAATCCGGTTTCAACTCGCGAACCTCGGAGCAAGTAGCGAGCAATGCAATCACTAGTCCACCGGGACCAATTAATATTGATTACACTTACTGTAACTATGAGTATACAATTTATTTATATAATGCTATTTCATTGAATTTGTTGTGAAACAATATTTTGGTAGAACGTCTTCATTGTTCTGTAGCTTACAAATCAGACATATTTGAGAATCAGGTTCTATAATTCGCAAACAATTGCGCATAAAGTCTGACAATTTCATTTGGACAATAGTTCATGCTAGTTGACCATGATTGATTCAAACTGACACGGGTTGTAATCTGGATTGGCCATAATTCAATGTCCGCTAGTAGATGAACAAAGGAGTTAACAAAACTTACGTTTTGAGTGTGTGTGTAGCAGGGGTGGAATTTTACTGTTAACTTACATTTCGAAGTATTTTTTTAAATTTTACTTTTCTTTTCGTAAATTTAGAAATACAAGTTACCCGAAAACTTTTATTGAAACACTTTTTTTAAACACTTTATATTTCATTCCTAAAACTGAAAGTTTTTTGTAACTGTTATTTAAAATATAAATTGTAATAAGTTTAAATACATGTCCCAATTAGAATGTTTTATATAAATTTATTTAAATATTTTCACAACTTTTTTCAATTTAATTCAAATACATTAAATATTTTTAAAAATTCAACATATTTATAAGGTTATATTACAAATCTTTAAATAATACAAAAGAATTTTAATAATACGCATTATTTTTTTATTTATTGTCAACTATTCAAGTCTCTAAATGTGTTATGTTTTAATATTTTTTAAAATTTATAAATGATTCAATAATTCCCTGAAACCTTTTTTAACGTATAATAAAGTTGATATAACATATTTTTATTATAAAAAATCTACAAATAAAAGTTACACTAAAATGTTTATTGGAAAACTTTTAGGCAAGTTTTTTGCAGTTATTTTTCCAGTTAATAAACAAAAGTTATATTAAATCATAAAACTGATACTTACTGCTGAATGTAAATAATTGTTTCGACTCCTGGTGTGAAGAGAACAGCGAAACAATTTTGATCAGAAACCGAGTTTCCTTGTTTAAAAGGTTTCTTGTTCAGTATTTATGTGGAAGCTACTAAATACACTTCCACTGTAACGTAACAACTTGGAGAATGTCTCTGTGTGAGCCGAATTCTTCTAGGAAGCAACTGGCTGTAAAAATGTTATGGCCTGTACATGTCGTCTATTTAAATATAGTTAGGCTCCACAAAGTCGGCAAGTCGAGGTGCTGTTGCCCAAATAAAATTTTTTTATGAAACTTACTTTATAACCTCCTTCGTTTCAACCCACAAGCGCTTAAGGAACATGGCTTTGCGTTTTCTGAAATCACGAAGAAATTTCATGGCCCTGTGTCATTCCAGACCTGTAATAAAGACTTCTGTCTCCGTAAGACTTTGAATATTACATGATAATATTCCTTTTCATCGCTAGATGTAACGAAAGGTATGAAGATAACTTCTTCCGAGAAGAAAATAAGTAGACTGTAAAAATTTCAAAGAATTTTCCTCCAACTGTGTTAAAATGACTTACGTTTCATTGAATTCCACGCCATTAAAGCCATAACTTGAAACCCATTCTCCACTGGATTTATAATCCATGCCAAGTATACAAAATATAATCTTTTGAAGAATAATTTATTCAGATAGTTAAACAATTTAATTAGAATTACCGGAAACTATTTTAACAAAAGAACTTCATATAGCTGTAATTTCAGACTTAATAATATGATGATGATGATGATAATAATAATAATAAATAATAATAATAATAATAATAATAACTTAATTTTACCTGGCAGAGTTAAGGCCTCAAGGCCTTTTAACCACTTAACCAAATTAGAAAAAAAAAACATTATTTTATATAAATTCCAAAAACAAAACTATGAAATTATTATTTATCTACAATAGTATTAGTATTTACAATATATAGAAAAAACTCCTTATTCGCGGGGATATGTTCTGCAAAATACTGCTAATACAGAAACCGCGAATATGGAATGGTAATTTGCATGGGTATATAGCGGATACGTTCCAAGGTTACAAAATAAATGTAAAATCAATTAATGACAGATTTTGAACAATTTCTATTAATTATTATTGTCAGGCTTAGACAAGGGCTTAAAGAAGTTAGTAAATGTTTTCTGTTTTGCCGTTTTTAAAAGGTCTTTCAATTCAGATTGAAAGTGAATATCAGCGAAACAATTCCTTATTATGTCTTCGGATTTCTTCATTAATTGTACAGTTGATTCATTAATATTGAAACAGCGTGATATAGACGCTAACGACTTGCCAACGCGTAAACGGTCAAACATTTATGTTTTTACTTTAAGCGGCAACACTACGTTTTTCGCTTCGGAACTAATTTTCTTTCCTTTCACTCTACATTATAAATTGGCAACAAAGCGGAAGAGACACATGCTATTCAATCAAAATTATTGTAACAAATCACAAGCTGAAACAATAAAACACCAATCGTGGCACTTATAACGGACATAGCGGCGCGTGAAACACGACGGCGGTGGCTTTTAACAACGAACTTTAGGCTTAGTGACAATAAGATTTGTTTTACTTTGATATTAATTTGTCCATTTGGATTGAATCGCTATTTGTAAAAGCCGCCTTGGCACGTTCGTGCAGCAAAAAAAGTTGCCGATGCGTTAATAAAGGATATAAATCCTTCTAATGTACCGACTGGATCCGCGAATAAAGAAATTATTTTGCGCGAATGCAGAACTGTGTCGCAATTTTTTAACCCGCGAATAAGGAACTTTTACTGTATTTAATTTACTCTAGGATAAGGAATGAAATAGAATAAAATGTACAAGATATATATATATATATATATATATATATATATATATATACACTGCTCAAAACAATTAGAGGAACACTATGAAATATGCAAATATTTTTTCATTGGATATAGGTACAAACATGAAATTAATAAAGTACATTATTTGTGGTTATTTATTTATTTATTGCTCATGTCAGTAAAAAAAATGAATAACGCTGACAATTAACTTTTCAAATAATTCCGCTATGTAAGCAATTGAATCTTGTGCTTATTTTTCAAAGTTAAATACTCGCTATATAGAGTTAGTATCGTGTATGGCCTCCACGACATTCGATGACAGTTTGCCACCTTCGTGGCATGCTCCTAATAAGATTCTGGATTTCCTCTTGCGGGATATTCTCCCATTCCTCCTTCAGAGCATCTCCAAGTTGCTGCAGAGTTTGTGGAGCTTGATGTCGGTTCCTGACCTTCCTGTCTAGAAGACTCCACAAGTGTTCAATATGGTTGAGGTCTGGGCTGACCGCTGGCCACTCCATTACCTCAATTTCATTCCTCCTTAGGAAATCCCTGGTGACAGCCGCAGAATGTGTCCTGGCATTATCCTGCATAAACAGAAATCCAGGGCCTACTCCACTGACAGCAGGTACTACATGCTCTTCCAGAACGTGCTCGATATACCGGACATCATTCAGTCGCTGGGGAACAAGTACAAGGTCCATACGATTGTTGTACATAACTCCGGCCCACACCATTATGGAACCTCCTCCGAATCTATCAATTTCCTGTACAGCCTCTGCAGAAAATCTTTCTCCTGGCCGTCCCCACACCCTCAATCGACCATCATAACGTGTAAGACGATACCTGGATTCGTCCGAGAAGAGCACAGACTCCCACTGGTTCAGGTTCCAATCACCATGGTTTTCAGCATACGTACGTCTTGTTGCCTTATGCCCATTTGTTAAGCGTGGTTTTTTAACGGGCCTTTTTGGACGAATATTCTCTTTCCTTAATCTGTTCCTTATGGTTTGGTCTGAAACCCGGATTCCGGAAGCCATATGAAGGTCATTCTGCAGGTATTTTGCAGTTTTTGTACGCTGTCGAAGAGCAGAAAAGAACAACGTATCTGTCATCCTGGAGGCTTGTTTTAAATTACGGCCCTGGCCACGTCTTCTACAATACTGACCTATCCTTCTGTGCTTGGTGCGTAACCTGGACACCACGGAAGGAGAAACCCCAAGCTCTCTAGCCACTTGTCGCAGAGATTGACCTTGTCGTAAAAGATGTAGAGCATGATACACTTCAAACTCATTTAAATGCCTAATTTTGTCAGAGACTTCAATAAACAAGGCAATAATCAACATTCGTCCACTATAACAACATCAGGAAACTTACCAACTAGAAGTGGCCCAGTGCCTTCGAAATAAAAAAAATCTCTATATTTGTTATTTGAAGTAATTTCTCTGTATTTAGGCCATGGATCTTTAAAATTTGTATCCAATGATAGAATTAATAATTCAATTTACATATTGTCCAACTTTCAGCATCACAGCTTTAAAAAACAATTACTTATTCAATTTATTACAAGTGTTCCTCTAATTGTTTTGATCAGTGTACTATGATGCCAAAAATTAAAATTTTATCAAAGCATTTAACAGTTATATTCCTAAGAATTATACAAAAGACTTATTTGTCTTTTTGCCTTTGCTGATTTTAATTTAAGATAGTTTTTATTAAACGGCTTTTAAAAGCAAAATGGATCTTTCTGGGTGCGAAAGTTTTGAAAATTTACTTTCTTCTTCCACTTTCCTCTATCTCTTGGGAACTAGATGTAAAGACTGAGTGCTTAATCGTCTGCGCCACATAACATTCATAAATATAATTTTATAATCGATTTAATTATTTAAGAACTGATATGACTAAACAAAGATTATCGAAGTTCAGATTAAGGGAATTTCAGAAAAAAATCTAATTTATATTTAGATCCCATTAGACTACAGAGATAAATGGCATTGAATCATTGTCATAATAGGAAGAATTTTTAGAGTTATTATATGCGTAATAGATAGTTGATGAAGAATTCTTATCTGAAAAACATCGCACTCTTTACCTTTTATTTATATCTCCGTTGCCTCAAGTCATTCTGTACTCTATTCATTTAGGTTTGACGCTCCATGTCTCTCCACTAGGGTGCGATTTAATATATTTTATCGAATTTACGGTATAACCACACTATATTACCCCTGCACATTTCGATCGCAATCTTTTTCGATCGCAATCTTTTTCGACTCGCGAACCCCTTCCAAAAAGATTTGAGTTGGGTGAACCACTGATTTTTAAATATAGCCTACATACAGTAGATATGCATAAAATTTAGTTCCAAGCAGAAAGGTTTTATAACATTAAATTAACTTAACCCTTAATGGTTAAAACCTAAAGTTACACTAGTTACGGCTTAAAAGTTACACAACGTATAGGCCTAGTTGTAGCGAAATCAAACGTAGTTACATAACTGTAAATTCAGGCATTCGCTGTAAATATTCATTTATTGTGGAAATAATGTGATAAATTCCGGATGTTACACATATGCAACAAGGGGAATTACAGGGTTAACTTAATTTCAAAATAATAATAATAATAATAATAATAATAATAATAATAATAATAATAATAATAATAATAATATTATTATTATTATTATTATTATTATTATTAATACAATGCTACACAAATGAAGGAACCAATAATAGAACTACCTCGAAACCCGCCATTACGGAAAAGTTTTGGTGAACCCCTTGAAATATTTGACGAACCCCCTGAGGATTCGCGAACCACAGGTTGGGAAAGATGGTCTATTTTAATACATTTCGCACTTTTTTGTCACTGTATCGGAACTATGGAGCTTGCGTTTGTTCGAGTCCCCATGGGGAAGAAATTTTCTCATGGAATTTCGGCCAGTATGGGACCGGCGTCCAAACAGCTACTTGAAGAATTTGCGTAGCTAAAATAAGTAGCCTCATCAGGTTGAGAAAACCAGACTTAACGGTTAGGGGACCCGGCATGATGACCAAATATAACCCTATACTGGCTAAATTATCCTCCACTTCTGTTATTAACACAATATGGATGTAGGGCTAATAGTTGGTCAGCAGGCCAAGGGCCATTTTGGCCTGTTCATGCCATGGAATTAACATCTTCCTCTGTGTCTTCCCCGGGTGGAGTGTGGAATGTAAAAGTGCCTATAAAGGGGGGATTAAATTAAGGTAAAGAGACAGATTTTATATTGAAGAATGATTGGATAGTCCACCGTTGTGGTCTCGAGGTAGCATGTTCCCTTGTCACGCAGCGGCCTCGGGTTCGATCCACGGTCGGGACAAATTTCCGTGGTGAGGTTTTTTTTTCGGGGTTTTCCTCACATGTAAGATGAACGTCAGAAACATTTAAAGCCCAACCGGTCCCCGAACACCATCTAGCCATCATTATCATCAATATCATATTCACCTAATTAGATTAAGTTTAGTTTAAGGCCTCTCCTGACGCATCATTACCATCATCATCAACTCTCATATCATCGGGGCAGCGTAACCCCACCTTCCAGGCGCCTCAACCTCAGAAGTGGGTTACAAGTACGCCATGTCAGGAAAGAACACCAGAAATGTAAAAATGACAACCTGGGGCATTTAGAAAAAATGATTGATTGGATTACAGATTGCAGGAGATAATACCGTAAACTATAAAATGTGTTAGGTGTTGTTTGCATTACCATTTGGACAGTGTTCTGTCTCACGCTAACTGCTAATAATTAGCAATCAACTACATAGTTGTTAACGTTTTTATGTAATATGCAGCATCGTGTTGTCTACAATTACAGAACAGAACAAATGCATTAATAACAGCTGTATTTTTTACACTGTCATCTTTATATAATGTTTAGAATGTGATTCGAAACCTATTAGTGCAGGTGATATTTGTATTTAAAACATACATTTATAATATATAGAAGAACTTAGGGTAATATGGACCACTGTTTTTAATTTGTTATTTTTCTTCTTTAATTAAGGAAATTGAACTTTGTTTAATCACAATAATTATCATTAGTGTCATAAACTATGAAATGACATTGTTATTTTATTCAAATATGGAAAAATCTTCAGCATTTATAAACTTTTTTACATTACAAGAAAGGCCCACTTTAACCTCCATATTTGGGTAAAGTTGACCCCAGAGTCCACCTTAGCTTTTAGTCTATTTTTAAGTTTATTTACTCTATTAACTCATATAGACAGGCAAAATATATCTGAACAGATTTATGACTGATCATAATCAAAAGTGTTGATATTTATTTAATGTTTCGACAAACTATTGTGAATGTTATAACATTCACACGTCATTCAACTGCAGACAGGACGGTCTTTGAGTTTAGTAAAATTACAAGGGTATTGAATAAAATTAATGAAGTGCATGGTTTTACAGATATAGCAACCTCATTGATAAAATATACGTAATCGTGTAAAGTGGACCAGGTCCACTTTAACCACCTCATGTAGTGTCCACATTAACCGAATTCGTTTGTTACTTACTTACTCACTGGCACTATCGAACCGTAGGTTCATGACCGCAAGGACATGAACTCTCCATACATCTCTATCCTGAGCTAATATTTTCCAATCATTCCCTGTAGAATCTACTTCCCTCAAATCATAGTTAATGTTATTCTCCCACCTCATTCTTGGTCTACCAACTGGGCGTTTTCCCTCTGGCTTTCCTACAAGAAGCTTCCATGCAAGTCTTTCATTCCCCATACGTGCAACATGTCTGCCCATCGCAGTCTACGAGACTTAACTGTTCTTATTATATCTGGCTTCCTATAAAGACCATGTAGTTCATTGTTATGTGGTCTTCTCCATTCACCTGTCTGTTCATCTCTCTTTGGTCCAAAAAGTGTCCTGAGTACTTTATTCTCAAATACTTGTAATCTCCTTTCCTCCCTTAAAGTAAGAGTCCATGTTTCGCACCCATATGGAATTCGTTTGTTATGTTTCATTATTTAACACAGCCGCCATGTCACATAATATCAAACCAAACCCGTCAGTATATTAAAACAGCATATAACATAATATATTTAGAGTGTTTTCGACATTTGTAATATTCAATATCAGAAATTATGAATTAATTCTTAGCTTGAAAAACCTTAAAATGGTAATATGATAAACATCACAAATAAACCCTTCTTTGCACAAATAATGAAATAAACTGGATTTGAACACGTCAAAGCTGATTAGGGGAAGACGTTAAAATATTTTCTGTTCGAGGGCAGCACCAATTAAAGAAGATATTAACAGGGTCCACTTAAATAGAAGGTCCACATTCCCCGAACTTTCTCCGTTTATATTCACAGCGTGTCCATAATATGTGTATCAGATTCATATTTAATGTTCGAAAATACGATCACATTTCTCCATTATTCCACGAATTGTCATGGCTACATCTAAAAGAGAGAAGAAAACGCACTGTCTAATTCTCCTATTTAAGATCCTACATACCTCGATTCCCAATTATTTATCATCCCGTTTCCAGTATCTATCCTCAAACCATAACTTAAACACAAGATCACAACATAGTCTCTTACTTAATATACCGCAACATAGGACATCACATCACTCCATGTCATATACCATCTTCACTTCTCGCACTGGAATTCCCTACCACAAGAAATAAGGGGCTGCCGGACATTGACATCTTTTAAAAGAAATCTAAATTTATATTTGCTCTAACCTCGACTTCATTATTACCCAGTGTAATGTATATATATTAATTGGTGTTTCTTGTATAATTTATCATATTTTATTATTATTATCGTATCATTATTGTTATTATCCTATAAAATGTTGTTTGTACATGAAATTTACATTGCTACATTTATTGTATCTTTAACTGTTTATAATTAGTATAGTGTATATCTATATTTGTCAAATACACTGCTCAAAAATTAGGGGATATTGTAGAATAACTATTAAGACTATGTTTTTTGGAATAGTATTAGATGCAATAACTTTCTATTATTCCAAGATAATGTAAATAAGAGTTTGAAGTTGTTACGTAACCTCGGTATCACACCAGAGGGCAGTGTCTGTACTATTGATGTGAAAGGGTGGTGTGCGGGTGAATGTTTTGTTGCTGTTTTTAAATCCAGTCCAGTTTTCAGTTAATGAATGACTTGCCTTAGGGACAGTGATGCCTCGACAACGTGATTTACCTGAAGCAATGACTTGGAGGGCCATAGGAAGGATGGAAGCTGGGCAGACACAACAAGAGGTTGCACAAGCCATTGGGGTGTCTCAAAGCGTGATTTCCAGTCTTTGGAATTATTTTCAAAGAACATACTGTTCACAGAAGAGCCGGACAAGGTCGACCAAGGGCAACAACAGCAAGGGATGACCGTTACCTCTTGTTAACAGCCCGTCGGAATAGACAGCAGAATGCAACTCAACTGCGAAATACACTTCAAACAGCAACAGGACGCAGGGTGTCAACTCAAACTGTCTCTAATCGACTGCATGGAAGTGGTCTCTATGCCCGTAGGCCCATGGTGGTACCAGGTTAACTCCACAACACCGTAGAGATCGCAGAAACTGGGCGGAGGAACATCGTGGGTGGAGGCATGCTGAATGGAGATCAGTTCTTTTTTTGATGAGTCGCGATTCAACATGAATGTGATAGTCGGTGTGTATTTATCTGGAGAGAAAAAGGGACACGAAACAATCCAGCTTTTTACGTGAAAGATCCCCATATGGTGGCGGTGGATTGATGGTGTAGGCAGGAGTCAGTAGTGGTGGACGTACGGACCTCTACGTTATCCAATGTGGTACTTTGACTGCGGTAAAGTATAGAGATGAGATTCTCCGACCTTTGTCGTGCCTTATGCTGATGCCATAGGTGATTCTTTTCTTTTTATGGACGATAATGCACGACCCCACAGAGCTGGCTTGGTGGACGATATGCTAAAAGTGGAGGGTATCGAGCGTATGCAATTGCCAGCTTCCTCCCCGGACTTAAATCCGATTGAGCATGCGTGGGATGCATTAGGCAGGTGCATTGCAGGCAGACCAGCACCTCCCACAACTGTTCCAGAGCTGCACATTGCTCTTATGGAAGAGTTGCCACGTATCCCCCAAGAACTCATTGCTAACCTCATGCATCAATGCCATACAGGTGTGAGGCAGTGCTGGCCGTTCGAGGAGACCATACACCATACTAAAGAAACATTTTCACCCATGTTAATGTTGCTTTGTTTGTTTGCCATATTCCTAATCAGGATCTCTTTGACATCTGGTGTGGTACAGAGGTTACGTAATGACTTCAAACTCTTGTTGACATTCTTTTGGAGTAATAGAAAGTGATTGCATCTAATACTGTTCCTAAAAACATAGTCTTAATAGGTTATTCTACAATATCCCCTTAATTTTTTTGAGCAGTGTATTTATTTGTATTTTTGCTGGTTGAGTGGAAGAGAGGGCCTTATGGCCTTAACTCTGCCAGAATAAATAAAGTATTATTATTATTATT
Organism: Diploptera punctata; assembly: GCA_030220185.1. Classification (NCBI taxonomy): domain Eukaryota; kingdom Metazoa; phylum Arthropoda; class Insecta; order Blattodea; family Blaberidae; genus Diploptera; species Diploptera punctata. The sequence continues at coordinate 85,005 of JASPKZ010007621.1, forward strand.
ATTATTATATTATTATCATTATTATTATTATCATTATTATTATTATTATTATTATTATTATTATTATTATTATTATTATTATTAATGCCTCCGGTTTGTCATTTCGACATGTCTGGTAATCTATCCTGGCATGGCGTATTGTAACCCACTTCTGATATTGGGGCGTCTGGAATGAGTGTTACGCTATGCTACGATAGGTGATGATTATAATGATGCGCCAGAAGAGGCCTTAATCTTAAACTTAATAGAATGAGGTGAATATGATAATGATGGCTAGATGAAGTGTGAGGACCGTTTGGACCTTAAAGTTTCCTGACATTTGTCTTACAGGTAAGGAAAAACCCCGAAAAAATCTCACCCAGGAAAGTTTCCGAACCGAGACACAAACTCGGGCCCCCTGCGCACGCTACTTCAAGATCACAGCAATGAAATTTATATATATTATCTCAGACAGATTCCTATTTGATATCTTGGAACCAATCAATGAGCAAGTCACCACTGAGCTTTTCAACTTAAAATAAATAAATAAAATAACATTCAACGAAGACTATATTGTGGAAATAAAATTATTATTAATCTAACATCATGGATATTATAGAAATTAAAAATCCGAAGAACATATTTCACACTTTGCCATTTGTAAGCTACAAAAATGGTTTGTTTTGCAGACTTCATTAGTTTACCAGTTTAAACTTCTGTAATCTTCAACAGATTCAGTATTATTTTTACCTATTCTTAAGACCTATTCTCCTAATGGTAAAATTTAAGAAATAATTTGATTAAATTTATAAAATACAAATTTCTTAATAAAGCGAATAAACTATTAATTATTTTCTTCTTCTATATGAACCTTGTGTTAGTGTCTGGCATAATTACATGTCAAGGCATACGATGAGATGAAGCTCCTATTATGATATATGAGGATGCTGGCTGATACGAAATTGGGACTGGAAGTAAATATCAATAAAACTAAATATATGGTCACACGTAGAATGCATTATATAACGGAAATGGACAGCTAATGACAAATTAGGGAAATTTTGAGGAAGTGGCTGAATTCAAATACCTAGGAACAATGATCACAAATATGAATGAGATGCACAAAGAAATTAAACATAGGCTCAATTCTGGAAATGCGTGCTATTATGCATTGCAGAGACTTTTGATGTCCCAACTCCTTTCAAAAAACGTTAAACTGAAAATATATAAAACTATTATTCTACCAGTTATATTATATGGGTGCGAAACATGGACTCTACTTTAAGGGAGGAAATGAGATTACGAGTTTTTGAGAATAAAGTTCTTAGAAAAATTTTTGGACCAAAGAGAGACGACAGACAGGTGAATGGAGAAGACTACATAATAATGAACTACATGGTTTTTATAGGAAGCCAGATATAATAAGAAAGTTAAATCTCGTGATTGCGATGGGCAGGACATCTGACACAAATGGGGAATGAAAGACGTGCATGGAACTTCTTGTAGGAAAGCCAGAAGGAAAAAGCCCAGTTGATAGACCAAGAATGAGGTGGGAAAATAACATTAACTATGATTTGAGGGAAGTAGATTATACAGGGAATGATTGGAAAGCGTTAGCTCAGGATAGGGATGTATGGAGAGCTTATGTCCGCACGGCTATGAACCTATGGGTTCGATAGTGCCAGTGGGTTAGTTAGTTAGTTAGGGGATGCTGGCTAATCATGCCTGTCGTGGATCAAAGGAAGCGAAATGGATAACATGAGAATAGAGAAGTGGTGAAATGAAGTTTTTGCCAAGAAATCCTAGAAAAACCAGCCCTGACACCGATTCGTACAAGAACCCCACATGGAATGACAGAGACGTGAAGTCGGAATTCAGAGGTGGACAGCGGGCGTCTAACCACTTGCGACACGGAGTCGCCTCTTCCTCTACTTAATAAAATATACATGTTTTTAATATTGATTATATCCATGAACTATTTAATAAAGTCATAAGTTATCAAGTGGAGCGAAAATCCTCTATAACCTACGTTTCGCAATCCCAGAACTGAGAAAAATATTGCTAATAAGCTTACCTGGACATATTTATCTTCCTTTTTCCTCTTCAAAATCTGATTCTTTTCCAGATGGACATATTCAGCGAAATATTATGAGCATTGGATATGCTGAGAATATTCGTGATTTTCAAAGGACTTTGCACAAAATTGAACTGTCACATATATCTGCTGGTATATGCAAGTTCTATCATGATTCCAAACTGGACAATCTTCCATACTCCTTGTCCGATCAGTGTACAGATAGTCAGGATATCAAAAGAATTCACAATCTTAATCATACTAAGAATACAAGAGTGTAACAAAATATATCTGGTTGTATATGATATTCTAATATGAACATATTTTCTTCACTATGTAGTATTTATTGTGAAATCCATTCACTGTAACGTATCTTTTCTTTAAGACATTACACAGTGCGATCAGTATAGCATTGGACGACAGACGCGGGGTTTGTGCTGTGCAGTGACGAAGGCTTACACGTGCAGACACGGTACTTGAAATGTGCGCAGACTCACCTGTATACAAGCATATTCCAAGCATTCACGGTTGCAGTCAGATTGTTTGCTTCGAGTGGATAAGGTACGAGTCTTACATTCATTTGAGTTAGAATTTTTATCTTTTTAAGTTGTACTAAATTAGGTGTTTATACTGTAATAATTGCTGGGTGGACCTCTAATTCTAATTACTCTTTATTGGGAGGACTATGGACGGTAACTCAAACAATATCTTGTGTGTCGCTCCCTTTTCCTCGTGTACTGAATGGCGTGTGTATAAGTTATTTCAATTTTAAAATTTGTATCTTATGAAACAAGTGTGTAAAGTGTAAACTGTATAATGGCTAATAATTTTTCTACTGAACAACGTGTATTTATTTATGATCAATATTTGTTAACTCAGTCTGCCAGCCAAGTGCGAAAACTCTTTGAAACACGATTCCCGGGTGTAAAAATACCGTCACGTTCAACAGTACATAATCTGTACAACAAATTTTAAAGGAGGTGTCAAAACATGTATGGGCAACGACGGTGAACAGTTCCAGCACCTGCTTCAATAAAGTTGGCAAGTACGACAATTTGTAAAATAGTTACGAAAATGTGTGTGGTTGTATCACCGCGATGCTACGCTGTCCGTCCCCGCCGCGAGTGCGTCAGCAGTGTATAGTGAAATCCCCGCGTCTGCTGTCCAGTGCTATACTCATCGCACTGTATAAAAGGCTGATTTTATGCTAAAACTCATGCAAATCGAAATATCTTGGTCTTAAAATTACCATTTTAAATAAACAAATTATTAATACTGTTTCATCTGATCCAAGATAAACCAGAAATAGTTTAATAAATCCTTGATTCACAATTACGTAAATTAAACATCTGTAATCTAAGCATTTTTAGTTGTTAAAAGGTTGGTACTCACATTTAAGATTCCATATTATCTACTATTTATTTTTTAAATATTTCTGGGTATAGTTTCCTAATGCTGTCCCGTCGTCTTTGCATCTTCAAAAATTAATAACCTTGATTGTAATAAAAAACATTAAAAAATCTACATTTTCTGAATAAACCTTTACGCTGATATGTCAAGAACTTTATTAAGGACTTAGCGTACCCGGCAGACGTTGTCCTGCCCGAACGTTCAATTCTCATGTCATGGGCGGACGATAAAATATGTTACTTTTTTACCATAAAATTCAGCAATTGGGACATAATTAGATATTGTAAATAAGTTCGTAGGAAAACCTCTTACAGCCTTCTGTTGTGGCTCAAGAAGTGTGAATGATGACGTCACACAGTCATGAACATTAGAATTTTACTCTCCCTTGCAGATAAGTTAAGAACCGTCATATAACAATTATATTAGAGGGGGGAAAAAGATTAATTGATGAGAGTGAGTAAACACAGTTTGTTTTTTCTTTTCAGCTAGATTTCATTTCTGACACACTGTGCACCGGTCCCATACTGGCCGACAATCCATGAGAAAAATTTCTTCCCCCGTAGACACTCGAACCAGCGTAAGTCCCGTAGGTCTGCGCCAAAACTTCTTGCCTTAACCACTCGGCTACGGCGCGAGACTCTTGGTATCAATGAAGGACAAAAATGGTTATTGTGAGTTATCCGTAAGAGAATAAGGGACTATTGGTATCAATGAAAGACAAAAAATGGTTTTTGTGAGTTATCCGTAAGAGATAAAAATATGCTGTCGCGGACGTTTTTGTAGAGCTTTTTGAGGTATTCATTCTGTGTACATTAATTTTGTGTATTTCTTACGGTTTAGGTAGCGTAAGCCATTTAAGCGTCCAAAGAGCTACTTTTTTCACGTTTTCCACTACAAAGGGCGATTTTAAGGGTGTAGGAGTTGAGTATCACAACTCTCTTATAGCCTGTGTTCATCCCGGGAATCTCCTGAACATTTTGCAAAAAACCCCATCACAATCGGATCAACGGTATGGCCGAGCATAAAGTACGAACGAACAAACAAACAAATATACAAACAAACAAACATTAATTTTTATATAGGTATAAAATGAATAAATTTGCACATTTGACTGTTATATTAAGAAATATGGAAATATATTTGTAAATACAGAATATTTCCCGGAAATTTTAAGCTATAATTAGAATATTATTTTTATTGGAAAAATTAAGTCTTACCGATTTTATCTAGAGCAAGGTAGTCCAACTTATATTCTATCCAGAACTGCATCTTTATAAAATAAATCTTGAATATCAAATTTATATAAACTTCACAATCTGGGATAATTATTTTATATCTCTCATTTACATATTGTATAATAAAATTAGTGCCTGTAAAGCTGATATTTAGGTACTTAATACTTTGAATTCATTAATATAGATTTATCAATAGTTCTTGGTTCTAATTTTTGTGATTACTATCTCCTTTGAATATAAACAAATTATACAATACCTTGTACGTACAATGCACATTACAATTTCAAAGGTTTTCTGATTCAGCAGTGATCTTATAAATAAATCTATCTATTTATCGATGTATAATGGTGAAGCCCATTGTTGAGCCATAGCCTTTCTTTCGTAAGGAGTTACTAGACCAAGATAAATACAATGTACGGTATCAAAATTCTGAAATATCACAACTATTTCTCGTATAATATTAACTATATAATTAATCGTGATAATTATGTTTATAAATAAAAACTGAAAATTAACTTTTTCATATAATTAGTAGATATATTATATAATAAAATATTTTATTTGATCCATTTGGACTGAGAAGCAATTCTTGCAAAAGAAGCATTTTTTCCCCCTTTTCTCTATTTCTCGAACGCAATGAATGTGTTTTATATTTCGCCAGGATTAAATTTCACAGCGGTCTTTGTAAACCTCATTAACAGATCCACATTCTTATTAATTAGTGAATTCATTACCTACTTCACCGTTAAAGTAAAAAGGAAATTATTTTTTTGTAAGTCTTCCCAGACTTCTTAGAGGGTCTTTTCAGTGAAAGCAATCTTTATCTCTTCTATACCTATCTGCTTCATAAAGAGACTAAATCCAGAAAATGTATATTCACAGCTCATTAAAAATAGAACGAGAGTCCTGTTAACTATTTCGAAGAAAACTTGGTTCTTAAAATGTTTTGATCTCTAATGAGAATGCGTTAAGAGCGAGCATCATTATTAAAACCGATAGTTCATTTCCATTAATATTTACTTATTTATTTAGGGGAATTAAGGTCATGCGAGCTTCTCTTCCACTCACCAGGACAACATATGTTACATTAAAATACAAAATCACAATGATAATAGATACTAAAGGATTATCTGGCCAAACTGAACTGAACAATAATAAATGTAGGATATAATAATACAAAAATTAAGATAATTAAAACTAATAAAAGAATGCATACACGAAGGAACAACAGCTCATATTTGCTATTCATAAAGAATATAAGGAAAGTAATAAACTGTAATTAATTAATATGTCGCTTATGTATGGGCCTATATAAGACATAGATAGAAACATTGATAAATCTTATTTTTTATTTTATTTAGGAATATTCCACATTATAGTGTTTCTATATATAGTGTGATTGTACTAACAACCACCACGCGCCAATGGTTCACTTCCCAATGTTGTCACCTCCACGTTACTCTTTTTAAAGTTAAACCAATATATGCTATATTAACATGCACATACCTGTAAAAAAAATAGGTTAGTTGATTTACAATTTCGGAATATCACCGTCTCTTTCTCTCTAATGAGGGATGAAAGGCGGTCTGCTTTTTTTAAGTGACACTCTGAAGGGTGGTTGAAACCGAAGATTTGTTGACATTTTCAGGAAATGAGGCCGTTATATCATGGCACGAGCAATAACAGTGAACTACATGATACTGATAGGAACCCATATGTAATAAGGACAGTTTAATCTCGATCGGCATGGCATGTGGCACGAATGGGTAATGAAAGATGTGCATGTAAGCTTCTTACTAGGAAAACCAGAGGGGTAAACACCAAGAATGAGGTGGGAGAATAAAATTAACCATGATTTGAGGGAGGTGTATTATACAGGGAATGAAATTGGCTCAATATTGGCTCAAGATAGACATGTATGGAGAGTTTTATGTCCGCGCGGACATGAACCTACGGGTTCGATAGTGCCAGTTAGATTTAGTAGACAAATGATTATTAAAAATAATATGCCATAGCAAACCAATCAGATATCAGACACTAACAAATGTACTCTCCATATATATCAGTCAATATTGAGTAATCACACGACAGTATATCAGCGACATATCAGATAACGCCAGCGTCTCTCTATCTAATATTGTTTCGATGTCCAACCTCCAGGCTTTTTGATATGTCTCAAACTGCCTGGAATCCGTTCCAAGCAGTGAATAGTTTTATTTTATTTGTTAGCTCTCTCACAATCATAGGAAACGATAAAGGTAAAGTGATCCCACTACAGGCCTCAGGAGGTTAAGGCTCCCACCTTTTCTGAATAGTCGGCACTTGATCTCAACCGGGTTGCCAGCCGTGCGTGACGGCCGCCTTTACCCGAACAAGCGTCTGGCACTCATTTCTGTTAGAGGCTGTCAGGGCCACAATGCCGTCAGAATGTTTGGGTCAGATTGAAAATCCAGACCCCATCGGGAATAGGATACGATAGGCACCAAATTAAATTAAATTTGAGATAGCCTAATATAGAATATTAAAATAGAGTTTAATGTAAGCACGATTTTTTAATTATAACAGTTTTATACTCCCAGACTGATCCTGGGCCTATTCAGTCTCCATTTGAATGAGTCAAGTAGCTTTCCTGCGGTTAAGTGCCCTCAACGTAGGATAAACAAATTTGATTCCTTCAAGTGTCGTCTTATCTCAAAGTATTTTATTCTTTTTTCTCGTTATACTAGGCTCATAGCCAGTAACTAAAAGAGAATAGAAGATCATAAAAGCAGCTGAAATGAGATTTCTGATAAGTGTAACTGGCTGTAAACTTCTAGATAAAAGAAGAAATAAAGATATTAGAATTCAGCTAAATATTTTTACACTTTTAGATCAATATAACAATCTACAAAAAACAGAAAAGAACATGTCCAAAGAATGGAAGATGGACGAATACCAAGAAGTATACTTAATTACTAAGCAAAAGGAAACAGATACGTTGGTAGACCGAAAAAGAGATGGATTCAACTTTTTGAATGAGAATATATGAGACCGGAACACGCCAGGGGCCTAATCCGTGAAAATGACGATGTGTCAGTTCTTTCTAGAAATTATGAATCTCTCTGTCCTTGTAGGTGATCTCTCCTCGTCTCCTTGCCACACGTAGAATTCTGTCCGATGCCATGCGAGATATGTGTTGTTCCATTCAGTTCTTCTATCAATTAATGACCTAATGCTGGGATATTTAATTAATTTCTAATCTCTTGACTTCCTTCCTTATCTTTCCTAGTTTTATGCACAATTTTTGTTAAAATATTAATTTATTTTCTAGAATCGTGTCATTATGCATTGCAGAGGCTATTGACTTCCCAACTCCTTTCAAAAAACGTTAAACTGAAAATATATAAAACTATTATTCTACCAGTTATATTATATGGATGCGAAACGTGGACTCTTACTTTAAGGGAGGAAAGGAGATTACGAATATTTGAGAATAAAGTTCTTAGGAAATTTTTAGACCAAAAAGACATGATCAGACAGAAGAATGGAGAAGACTGCATAACAGTGAATTACATGGTCTTTATAGGAAGCCAGATATAATGAAAACAGTTAAGTCTCGTAGATTGCGATGGGCAGGACATGTGGCACGAATGGGGAATGAAAGACGTGCATGGAAGCTTCTTTTAGGAAAACCAGAGGAAAAACGTCCAGTTGGTAGACCAAGAATGAGGTGGGAGAATAACATTAACTATGATTTGAGGGAAGTAGATTATACAGGGGAAGATTGGAAAAAATTGTCCCAGGAGAGGGATATATGGAGAGCTTATGTCCGCGCGGCCATGAACCTACCGGTTCCATAGTGCCAGTGAGTTAGTTAGAATCTGTTTCGTTTTAGAACTATCTGCTCTTATCTGAGAAGCATAGATCGTCATTGTGGTTATTACTGCTTTATAGATTCTTGTCCTAGGCACGACCTTATGACAATAATACGACGAGTTTTGGCCGATTACAAAAAATCGAATAATCATTACCGCAAAAAAATGAATCGACTAATCATAGTGTACTTCAGATGATGTTTCGTTTTTTAACTAACTCACTCACTCACTGACACAATCGAACCCGTTGGTTCATGGCCGCGCGGACATAAGCTCACCATACATCACTATCCTGAGCTAACTCTTTCCAATCATTCCCTGTATAATCTACTTCCCTCAAATCATAGTTAATGTTATTCTCCCACCTCATTCTTGGTCTACCAACTGGGCGTTTTCCCTCTGGGTTTCATACAAGAAGCTTCCATGCACGTCTTTCATTTCCCATTCGTGCACCATGTCCTACCCACCGCAGTCTACGAGACTTAACTGTTCTTATTATATCTGGCTACCTATAAAGACCATGAAGTTCACTGTTATGTAGTATTCTTCTGTTCATCTCCCTTTGGATCATAAATTTTCCTAAGAACTTTATTCTCAAATACTCGTAATCTCCTTTCCTCCCTTAAATTAAGAGTCCATGTTTCGCATCCATATAGTGCCTAATAGTTTTTTAACTCTTACCTTTCTTTTTTGTAAAATTCCAGAACCCATTTTCTCACTGTCCAAAGGACTGCTACATGACTAACACGTAATACATCACTTACTAAGTCACCGGAGATCAAGGGTTCCTTATATCAGAACAATCAGCCAAAAATTGTAAAAGTTTGTCGTTAGAGTTCTGTTCCATCATGTATAAAAACATGGAAAGATTATTAAAATGACACTTATCTTTAATATAGAGATATACAAGCGGCTGCGTGGCGCTCGCTTCTATCGCAGAGTTCCCGAGATCGAGTCTTGGTCACTCCCATGTGGGTTTCGTGGTGGACGAAACGGAGCTTGGGCAGATTCTCCTCCGGTTTTTTTTTTCCTATTTTCCCCTGCCAACAATATCATTACACCATTTCTCCATACTCATCTCATTCAATTCATTTACATTTCGTTCATTTGCCTCCTGTGTTGGTGCGTCAGGCGTAGTCGGCCGACACCCTTGACATTCACATACCTCTATATAAGTGATTTCATCTCATCTCATCCCTTTCCCGACCCTGAGTTGGACATGAGTTCAGGATATTAGTTTATAATATAGAAATGTATACATTGGAATCCTAAAATCGGAGTATTTTTGTTTCATTCTGTATAAAAAAGATGGAAATATGATGGAAATAAATATTTTTGAAGAGGAGAGAGAGAGAGATAGAGAGAGACAGAGAAAGAGAAGAGAGAAAGAGAGAGAAAGAGAAAGAGAGAGAAGAGAAAGAAAGAGAGGAAAGAAAGAAGAGTATTTTTTTTTCATTCTGTATAAAAACATGGAAATATTATGGAGTGGATATTTTAAAGAAGGGGAGAGAGATCGCTCTCTCTCGTCCCTCTCTCCTCGCCCTCTCTCTCTCTTTCCTCTCTCCCTCCTCGCTCCCTCCCCTCTCTTCCTCTCTCTCTCCTCTCTCTCCCTCCCTCTCTTCTTTCCTCCTCCCTCTCTCCCTTCTCCCCCTCTCCCTCGCACTCGCTCTCCCTCTCTCTCCCTCTCTCCTCTTATTTGTTTCCTTCTTTCTCCCCCCTTTCCCTTCTTGTCCCTCCTCTTTTCCCTCTTGTTTCTCGCTCTCGCTCTCCTCATCCCGCGCCCCCTCTCCCTCTCCTTCTTGCCTCTCTCTCCATTCTCTCTCCCTCTTCCCTCTCCTCTCCCTCTCTCTCCCTCGCTCCCCCTCTCTCTCTCCCTCTCTCCCTCTCTCTCCCCCGCTCTCCCTTTCTCTCGCTCTCTCTCGCGTTCTCCTTTCCTCCTCTTTCTCTCGTCTCTCTCTCACCTTTTTCATCCTTCTCCTCACTCGTAGTATTCTTCTAAATGAATTCAGCAGAATAAGAATGTTTGAGAATTTCTCTCAGAAAACACGTCAATAAACTATTATCGACGAGTGTTAACCAAACCATGAGACCGCTTCAATCAAAACCACAACTCCTGTACAAACACACAACATGTCCCCATGAACACTAATCCACATAACTACCCACACTGCGTACTCAACAACGTAGAAACAGCTTTACGTTAAAGCACGTAAAAAACCTTTTCCAGTATGGTAAAGCTAATGCCTTTTTACCAATTTGATAGGTTAGCAATAATTTTAGATAACCAGCACTACAATTGAAATATGGCAGGTACCATTGGTTTAAATCTCATTTAGGGATCTGCACAGGTAAACGTATGGAACCTCACGATGGAATTTTTAAAATAGTCTTACAAAAACCAGTGTAGTTATGGAATGATTGGTCTGGCAAAGCAAATCGATCGAGTTACAAGTACGAGACCGTGGATTTGTATGTATAATATCTACATCCTTAAAACAAAGTTTACAATATTACAATCGAGATCCGACGTGCATTTAAAGCTTTATTTCACACTAGGTAATACCCGGTGTGCGTTGCTACGACCTAAATAAATGAAATTGGTTTTATGTTTATTTGAATAAGTAAAAGAAAAATATTCGGCCGCGGTGGACTAGTGGTTATGCTCCTTGACTCTGGTCCCCGGTTTTCAAACCCGGCCGGGGTCGATGGATTTTTTTAGGATGAAAAAATCTAGGAGCAAGTCCTCCGGGAGGAACTTTAAGCCGTGGGTCCCGAGTCTGAAGATTTTCAGGGTCGGTAAAAGATCCTTAGGCCTGAATGAAAAGGCCTCTAAGCAAAATTTATACCGAATTTTCCCGTCCTAGTACTACCTTGGTTTCCTAGATGTCAGTATGAGGCGGAACGTTGACCACGGACCACTCAAATGACATCTATACGAAAACAAGTTAACTAAATTAGTATGGTTCAATTTCATCCCTGTAGGGGGAGAGCGCCTAATCTCTGTTAAGGAAAAACATGGCCTTACAAGATACAAGAAAAAAGAAAAATAGTTATAAATTTATATCATAATTATTTTAGATACCCCGTGTTGAATAACCGGCGTTGCCCGGGAATCTACTTATCCAGATCTTCTTGGCATCAATGAGCTGAAAGATATAAATGGTTATTATTAGTTATCCGCAAGACAAAACCCGCCGTGCGCTGTTACGCGTACTAGTCATGTCGATCTTCTTGGCATCATGAAGTGAAAGATAAAACGGATATTATGAGTTATCTCGTAAAGAACAGACATATGCTGTCGTGCGACTTTTTTGTAGATTTATTTTAGATATTCAATTCTGTGTACATTGATATGGTGTATATGTTATGTTTAGGCAACGAATCGATTTAGCATCGAACAAGTTCCGAAAAACACTTTTTTCACTAAAAAGAGTAATTTTTTTATTTTCAAGGGTGAAGGGATTGATTATTAAAACTCCTTATAGCCTAAACGCTTCACGGAAACTGTTGAACATTCAGCAAAAAGCCCCATCACAATCGGATGAACAGTCTGTGCAGCGCATAATGGACAAACTGACAGACAAATATGCATAAAGACATAGAATCGTTTATGTTTATATATATATATATATATATATATATATATATAATGGAACGTATAAAATGGAGAGACAAAGTAAGAAATAAAGATGTGCTAGAAGAGTGGGTGAAAGAAGAACAATGCTGGAACTCATAAAGAAGAGGAAAATAAATTGGATTGGCCACTGGCTAAGAAAAAATTGCCTGCTGAAGGATGCCCTAGAAGGAATGGTCAACGGAAAGAAAGTTAGAGGCAGAAAAAACAAATCAGATGATAGACAATATTAAAATAAATGGTTTGTATGCAGATACAAAAAGGAAAGCTGAGTTACGGAAAGAGGAGAATACTGAGTTTGCAGTGAAAGACCTGCCCTTGAGCAGAACACTATGAATGAAGAATGAATATATATATATATATATATATATAATAGGTCCATCCATAGTAATTCTGCCCGAAGGCAGGTCCTTCACAGCAATCATAGCATTTTCATGTTATGCTTGCAGCTTACTAGGGAATTTTAGGTGTGGAAGCTTCCCGTTGCTTTCCACACATGTGAAGGATGATGATGATGATGATGATGATGATGATGATGATGGCCATATGATTTCGGGGACCGTTTGGCCCTTAATGTTTTCCTGACATTTGTCTTACAGGTGAGGAAAAACCCCGATAAAAACCTCATCCAAGAAAAACTGCCCCGACCGGGAATCGAACCCGGGCCCGCTGCGTGACAAGGTAGTACGATACCTCGAGACCCACAGCGGTGGACATATAATAGGTAACACGTTTTTTTAATGGTATGTGAATACATATCTTTGTTATTTTCCCCATAAAATAAATTGGCATTTTATTAATAATAATTGTTGTCGATTTTCTCATTTTCTTGAATATATTACAAAACAAAATTTTAACTCAAAATATTTCAATAGGCTTGCTACTTCCATGTGTGGTACAGATAATAGGTCATACATTAATCTCTTTGTCAATGTGACGTAATACACACTGATTGTAAGTTGTTTTGTTTGTTTGAACTATATCAGCAAAAAACTGATCATTAGAGTATTCGGGTAAAATTTGATGTTCAGCTGCAATTGTTATTCTCCCACCTCATTCTTGGTCTACCAACTGGATATTTTCCCTCTGGTTTTCCTACAAAAAACTTCCACGCACGTCTTTCATTCCCCATTTGTGCCACGATATTTGTCTTATAACTAATTATATTTTTTTTTTATTTTTCTAGGATGCAATGTCTCATATGAAGAAGAAAAGGATGTAAATGCAAAAATATCTAAATTTTTAAGACTTTTAGGGTTAATAAATTCTATCTTCAAGCCACAGTTTAGTCCAAAAACATTCAAGACTAAAAGTGATACAACACTGGCTCTTCCAACTCTTTTGTATGGTAGCGAAGTATGGACGTTGAAACAGAAGGATATACAGAGACTTAGATCTGCTGAAATGAGATACCTTCGGAGGACTGCAGGATACACACTACTAGATCACAAAAAAAATGAAATGGAAACTTTAGAAAACAAAATTTCTGATTATAAGTCAAGATGAATGCAACATGTTCATCGAATGGAAGTTCACAGAATACCCAAACAAATGTTAAGATATCAACCTGCAGGAAGAAGAAGACCAGGACGTCCACTCAAAAGACTTTTGGATGGTGTTTCTCTTGAGGCTGAAATAGGTCAACAAATGGCCTAAATTCGTGAATGTACTATGATGATGATGATGATGATGATGAGATATTTTTATAGGTGAGGAAAAATCCAGGAAACAAATCTCATCCAGGAAACTTGTCCCGACCGAGAATAGAATCGGGCCCGTTGCGCGACAAGACAGCACGCTACCATCGAGACATCAGCGATGAAGTCGTTTTACTTATACAGTACGATATATAATATTGAGGATGCCAAGTAAACTCCTTAGATGTTCGATGCGCGTGACTATAGAATGCATAGTTGCACTGGAAATTGAAATCTTACTTATAAAGAGTTGATAATACACTGCTCAAAAAAATTAGGGGGTATTGCAGAATAAGCTATTAAGACTATGTTTTTTGGAATAGTATTAGATGCAATCACTTTCTATTACTCCAAGATAATGTAATAAGAGTTTGAAGTGTTACGTAACCTCGATACCACACCAGAGGGCAGTGTCTGTTACTGTTGATGTGAAAGGGTGGTGTGGGGGTGAATGTTTTGTTGCTGTTTTTAAATCCAGTCCAGTGTTCAGTTAGTGAATGACTTGCCTTAGGGTCAGTGATGCCTCGACAACGTGATTTACCTGAACCAATGGCTTGGAGGGCCATAGGAAGGATGGAAGCTGGACAGACACAACAAGAGGTGGTACAAGCCATTGGGGTGTCTCAAAGCGTGATTTTCAGACTTTGGAATCATTTTCAAAGAAAATACTGTTCACAGAAGAGCCGGACAAGGTCGACCAAGGGCAACAACAGCAAGGGATGACCGTTACCTCTTGTTAACAGCCTGTCGGAATAGACAGCAGAATGCAACTCAACTGCGAAATACACTTCAAACAGCAACAGGACGCAGGGTGTCAACTCAAACTGTCTCTAATCGACTGCATGGAAGTGGTCTCTATGCCCGTAGGCCCATGGTGTGTACCAGGTTAACTCCACAACACCGCAGAGATCGCAGAAACTGGGCGGAGGAACATCGTGGGTGGAGGCATGCTGAATGGAGATCAGTTCTTTTTTCTGATGAGTCGCGATTCAACGTGGAATGTGATAGTCGGCGTGTATTCATCTGGAGAGAAAAAAGGGACACGAAACAATCCAGCTTTTGTACGTGAAAGATCCCCATATGGTGGCGGTGGATTGATGGTGTGGGCAGGAGTCAGTAGTGGTGGACATACGGACCTCTACGTCATCCAAGGTGGTACTTTGACTGCAGTAAGGTATAGAGATGAGATTCTCCGACCTTTGTCGTGCCTTATGCTGGTGCCATAGGCGATTCTTTTCTTTTTATGGACGATAATGCACGACGCCACAGAGCTGGTTTGGTGGACGACATGCTGGAAGTGGAGGATATCGAGCGTATGCAATGGCCAGCTTCCTCCCCGGACTTAAATCCGATTGAGCATGTGTGGGATGCATTAGGTAGGCACATTGCTGGCAGACCAACACCTCCCACAACTGTTCCAGAGCTCGCACATTGCTCTTATGGAAGAGTGGCCACGTATCCCCCAAGAACTCATTGCTAACCTCATTGCATCAATGCCACACAGGTGTGAGGCAGTGCTGGCCGTTCAAGGAGACCATACACCATACTAAAGAACATTTTCACCCATGTTAATGTTGCTTTGTTTGTTTGCCATACTCCTAATCAGGATCTCTTTGACATCTGGTGTGGTACAGAGGTTATGTAATGACTTCAAACTCTTGTTTACATTCTTTTGGAATAATAGAAAGTGATTGCATCTAATACTGTTCCTAAAAACATAGTCTTAATAGGTTATTCTACAATATCCCCTAATTTTTTGAGCAGTGTGTAGTAGCAAAGATTAAGAGGTTAAATAACGTTTATGTTTATTTCTCTTCTTTCTTCTTCTTCTTCATCTAGCCCATTTCAATGCTCAAAGTATTACTGCACATATAGATGATATCAGAACAATTTCTTCTCTTTAAATATTCATGCTCTTCTCATATCCGAAACGTGGCTAAATCCCACCATTACCTCTTCTTTAATTGACATGGATGGTTATACTTTTTTAGACACGATCGTGTTTACAGTCGCGGGGGCGGTATTGGAGCCTTCGTTAGAACAGACCTTACTCCTAAAATTGTGTATCTATCTAATAACGAACCATCTGCCGAAATTATGTTCATAGAAATATTTGTCAGTTTCAAAAAATGTCTTCTCTGTGTAGTATACCAACCTCCTAAAATAAAAGCCATCGCTGAAATTGAGTCCACTTTACAAAACGCGCGAATACAATATGAACACGTTATCGTTATGGGCGACTTTAATAAAATATACTAGACACTGATAACAGACATACACAACAACTGATGGCTACGTTCCAGGCTTGTGATATGACACTCCTACCCCTACGACCTACACATCACATTCATCACTCTGAGACGTCTTGACTACTTAATTGCAACTAATAATCCAGACAGAAGTACTTACTCACGGGCAAGTGCCAGCCCCGGGAATATCAGCACATGATATTTATATTCTTAGCATATTCACTGCAGTGCCCTAAACCGACTCGAAAGACTATTACGTATAGAGACTTAAAACATATAGACAATGCAACCCTAATTGAAGAAGCTATGCAGATGCCGTGTCATTCAATATGGACGCTGCATTCTGTAGATGAAAAAGTTGAGACACTAAATGACTTTATACTACAATTATACAACAGACATGCCCCACTAAAAACTAAACTCGTGAAACGACGCCCTGCACCCTGGATGACTCTTTCAATTCGTAACTTGATGACTGATAGAGACGCAGCACATACGAAAATAGACTCAACAAAACAGACACAAGTCTCACTCAATATAAACAGTTACGTAACAAGACAAATCAAGCTATAAGAAACGCCAAACTTAGACATTTATACAACCTAACAAATACCAATACTTCAGAAATCTGGAAAAACTTGAATAGAATGGGAATTGGGAGAAAAGACACACAGGTAGACAAATTACCTGTTTCCCTGGACACAATCAATAATCACTTCACAGGTATAACTACTACTCCAAAGGATAAATAACAAACAATAAATGAATTATCACTGACAAATCAACCCGACAGAGAACACTTCCACTTCTCATATGTTACAGACTACGACGTAAAGAAAGCCATCATGCGAATAAAAACCAAAGCAGAAGGAACTGACCGTATAAATATTACTTTACTGAATAAAATAATCGAAGCTATACTACCTACTATAACTCATATTTTTAACTCCTCACTACAAACTTCTACATATCCCTCATTGTGGAAACAAGCCCTCGTACGTCCACTGCCTAAAGTTAAAACGCCCTCAACCCCGAACGACTTTCGACCCATTAGCATTTTACCTACTCTTTTAAAAGCTCTGGAACGATTAGTCCATAAACAACTGACTGAATACCTAAATGATTACAACCTTCTAGATCAATTTCAGTCAGGCTTCAGGACAGGACACAATACAAATACTGCTCTACTAAATATTTGCGAAGACATACGCGAAGCTGCTGATAATCGAAAGCTTACCATTCTTACATTACTGGACCTTAGTAAAGCATTCGACACGGTAGACTTGGACTTATTGTTGCATAAACTTAAAAACCTCTTACTCTCTGATAGTGCCACGAAATGGTTCAATTCCTACCTTCATCAGCGCCAGCAATCTGTTATAGGAAATCATACATTATGTTCTTCTTGGTCCTTCCGTAAAGCTGGGGTTCCACAGGGTTCGGTACTTGGACCTTTGCTTTTTTCAATCTACATAAATGACATATCTAACTCCCTAAAGCATTGCAAACATAATTTATTTGCAGACGACATGCAAATCTACATCCACACAGACAAATATTCACTAAATGACGCTGTTGCCAAAATTAACGAGGATCTTGACTCACTAATGACTTGGACAGTTAAATATGGACTGCAATTAAATCCTACAAAGTCACAATCAATCATTATGGGTCATCAGAGACTATTATCTACAATTAACCTAAACACAGTTTCGCATGTGTCACTAAACGGAGTTCAAATCCCTTATAGTGAGACAGTAAAAATTCTAGGAGTATTTATTGACAAAAACTTAAATTGGAATACACAAATAAACCATACATGCAAAACAGTCTTCTCAATAATACATTCATTAAATCGTGTACGAAATTGTTTGCCATTCGCCCTTAGAAAATGTTAGTAGAAACACTTGCAATGCCCCATTTTGATTATTGTGACACTCTTTTTACAGACTTAAATATTGTTTCCACTCAAAGTCTTCAACGTGTTCATAATTCTTGCGCACGTTTTATTTGTGGTATTCGCAAATTTGACCATGTTACACCGTCCCTGGAACAATTATCGTGGTTTCGTCTAAGAGATCGTAGAACTGTCCATTCCCTATCCCTTCTCTATAAAATACTTCACACATCATCGCCTAATTATTTATCACGCCGCTTCATCAGACTATCCGACACACATAATCTTGACACTCGATCCCATCAGCACATTGTCCTTTATATCCCGCCTCATCACACTGTATATTATTCATTATCTTTTACGGTGTCACTTACCAAAACATGGAATTCCCTTCCACCCTATGTCAGAGACTGTCAAACTATAACATCCTTCAAAAACCAACTAAAGAATAATTTAATAACAAACTAACTTATACACCTCACTGATAGTATTCTTTTAGCAATATTAATATATTTAATATTTATGTAAATAATATTAAGAATAACAAATATTTTATTTGTTTTGTTTTAAATATTGTATAATCGTAAAATTAGTTTTCTATATCTCATTATTTTCCTGTTTTTTATATACACTAGACAGGGACAATTTAATATGTCTTGCTTGTATACATTTTATTATTAGTTTTAGTCTTAATTTTAACTAATATTAACTGGTTGTATTATAGATCGTAATATGTATATTAGATATTATCTTTTGATCAAATTTTTACTTAGTGTTTAATATTAGAGTTAATTAAGATTGTTATATTCTTATGTAATATATGTTTGTCCTGGTGAGTGGAAGAGAA
Source organism: Diploptera punctata (assembly GCA_030220185.1). NCBI lineage: Eukaryota > Metazoa > Arthropoda > Insecta > Blattodea > Blaberidae > Diploptera > Diploptera punctata. The sequence continues at coordinate 103,881 of JASPKZ010007621.1, forward strand.
GGCCACATGGCCTTAACTCCACCAGGCTAAATAAATAAATAAATAAATAAATAAATAAAAATACTTGTTAATTTGTAGGATTTTCGTCCTGTTAATTTCCAAAATCACTCCTCGGAGGAAGACTTATTGGATGTGCATCCAGTGTCTATCCATCTCTTGGCTGGTATTCCTCTTGTTCTTCTCCCGTCCATTGGACTATCTTCTTTAGCTCCGTTTACGTTATGGGTAAAATATTTTCATTGGATGTACGGTACATGCAAGACGTGATACGTACACATATACTCTACTAACTTTTTCTTAACTTGTTACGGCTTCTTAAAACTCGGCCTTAACACTTGTAGAGAAGCGAGACTGGCACAACAAATTCTTCATACCCCCTAATTGAAATGTGGTTCCTGCCACATTTATTTTTAATTAAAAGAAGAAATGAATGACACTGTGTTGCCACACTTCGATTATTGTGACGTTAATATAATTACCTAAACTATGTCTTGTCGCAGAGACTGCAGCGTGTTCATAACGCTTGCGTTGGATTCATTTTCAATATCCGCTATTATGATCATATTTCCGAACACTTCAATAATCTCTCTTGGCTCCATCTTAGTGACAGACGTAAATTGCACTCTTTTTCACTTCTTTTCGAGCTTATGAATTCTTACACTCCTAGCTACGTGGCGTCCAAGTTTGAGAAGTTATCTTACCATAATATTGAGACTAGGTCACAAGATAACATTCTGCTAACAATTCCTTTCCATAGCACTTCCTTTTATTCTAATTCTTTCACAGTAGCTTCTGCCCGCTCCTGGAATTACCTCTCCTCAAGATATTATGAGTTGCCGCACACTTGACTCTTTTAAGTAACACTTATACAATTACTTGTTGTTAAATAATTATTTCTTCTCGAGAACTAAATTTATTGTATGTCATTAATAGTATTGTTATCTAATTTTTCTATCTTGTACAGGCCCTAACTTTATATTTCATTCGTCAAATCTAGATTAAATCAAAATAAATTGTAAATAATAATTATATTGTAGATGTATCATATATTTTTTATTGTAATTTACATATAAGAATATATTTTTTTAACCTGGTTGAATGATAAATAAGGCTTTAAGGTCTTAAGTCTGCCAAGTAAAATAAAACCATTATTATTATAGTCCACCGCTGTGGTCTCGAGGTAGCGTGCTGCCTTGTCACGCAGCGAACATGGGTACGATTCCCGGTAGGGACAGGCCCCTGGACGAGGTTTCTTTCGGGGTTTCGTCAACTGAAAGACAAATGTCAGGACGTGTAGGGCCCAACGGTCGCCGATAATCATCCGGCCATCATCATAATCCCTATCATGATGATGATGATCATCATCATCCTCCTCCACCGGTATGGAAAGCAACGGGAAGCTACCACACCTATAATTCTCTAGTAAAGCTGCAAAGCATAGCATTAAAATGCTGTGATTGCAGTGAAAGACCTGGCCTCGGGCAGTATTCCTATGGATGTATTATTATTATTATTATTATTATTATTATTATTATTTATTATTATTATTATTATATCAATAATCAAACGAATATATTTTTTGGAACGTACATTAAATTGCCGATTGTTATTTACCGTTGTTAAAAGTGGATAATAGAGGTAAAACTCCCTCCTGTTACTCTGTATTCGAGTTCGAGTACTTCCCTTGTTAGTTAACACAACGTGACGTTTATTCATGCAGACTGAGATGCCTCATTATGAATTTCAAATTCAAAACTCGAAGTAATTTTAGTTTCCATTGTGCCTCCGTTACGTCTGGACAAAATCAATGTTGTTGGAAAGCGTCAAAGGAATGCGTTCCGACCTTGCACATGCGTAGTTTATCCTTTCTTTATCTCGTTTTCCCTTCCACTTTCTTTTATTTTTCTGGTATTTTCATATCCAGTGTTACATCAGACCAAGAATATCTTAGTGCCATTCATATCTTTAAAAAAAGAAAACAAAAGACATACCATCCTCGTGCATCTTTTTACGTATTCAGAAGCGGCGAATCTGGAATTGAGATAACTTCCGAGGATAAGATTTCAGAGCGATATTCTTCCAGTTATGCCAACTGTGTTTACTAAAAAATCCCCTTTTGCTTACTAAGGGAAGCAGTGCTATCTAATAGTACTAGTATGTCACGTATATTTTTATGATATTGCTCAGGAAAATTTGTACTTTAAGGCATGAATGGTTCACTTGGCTATAATGAAGAGCTCTGTGTGGGGGAGTAGGTATTAGATTTAGAGCACCATATTATCTGACGCCAAGAACAGGATTCTAAACCAAGCTGTAGTGATACTAAAACCTACTAACAAGGAGAGGACACGCTCTGTATAGCAATAAATTAAATTAAATTTGTGAGAATAACTGTTTAAAAATCATACCTGGTTTAGGGGGATAATGGCTCATTGTTTTAGAAATATTAGCATTATTTGCAACGTACTTGCTTTAGGTGCCTATTAAATGAAAGAACTGTACTGAGCCAAACATACTTTGTTACGACTTAGTTGAAGTGGATAATCGCTGTATTGACAAGATATTCCAGGTTCGAAACCTGGTCAGTTATATTATTTAAATAATAAATAAAACTCCATGGCGCGACAGGCCTAGAAGGCCCTGGGCCTAACAGCCGCCTGCTGGCCTCGCATCCACATGTTCATCACTGAGGTAGAGGATCATTCAGCCAGTGATGGGGTGACATGTTGTCAGCATGTCGAGTCCCCCAGCCGTTAAGCTGGTTTTCTTAACCCGGAGCTGATACTTATTCTAGCTCCCCAAATTCTTCATGATGCTGGGAGGGTACCGGAAGCGTTAAAAAAAGAATCAGGAGGTGCTCGTACACGTGTTTCAGGAGAAAATGTGAAGACATTAGAGCAGAATTTCAGAGAAATGCACAAAAAGCAATTCGCCAAGATCCTGGCAGTTCAAATTCTTTGAGTTTCTGTTTCGTTTAAAACCGATCTCATTTCATAATTCCGCTTACTTTGTTTAGTTATGATTAATTAAAATGGGGGAGGTTTGAATGGGACACTCTGTACACTGAGAAATATGATATACGTAAATTGATAACTGTAATTACGATATCATTAAACTATTTAAAAAAATTCTAAGGAAAATCTATGGAAATGATAAATGAAAATGGCGCAGTAGGTATAATCATGGATATATGACTTATATGGTGATACTGATATAGTTAAATAATAAAATCTTCAAGGTTAAGATTTGTCACATAATAAAAAAAATATTACTACAATAAATGAAATTATTGAGCCAATAGATGAGACTACATTTCATGCGTCTGGTCATTTACATCGACTGGAAGAAACAGACATTGCCTGTAGGGCACATTCCCTAAGATAGAGAGAAAAATAAAAGTTGGAAGACCTCTTACCAGATGGTTAGACAGCCTGGAGTAGGATCTGAAGGATGGAGAAGGAAGGCAGAAGATAGAAATGGATGGATGCCCATAGTTGGGGCGGTCAAAGCCTGCAATGGGCTGTAGCACCAAACGTGATGATGATTACACATTTAATGATTATTTTAAAAAAATATTTGTTTTATTGTTTACAATAGGATATTATGTAATTATTAATCATTAAGATAGTAAGTAATTAATACATTGAGAAATTAGATCTTGTTCTTCTTCCTTCCAAGTATTAGGCCAAGGCCTGTTACGATCCTATAGAAAATTTTCCCTCCAGCGTTTCATAGGACGGCCCAGTGATCTTCGTCCTCTTGGTATATAATTATAAACAGCTTTGGGGATCCGATTTGAACTCATACTTTCAAGATGGTGTTTCCAATTTAGTTGATACTGTTTAATATATTATATACGTAAATAGATAACTTAGATTACAACATTATCATTATTAAAAAAGACCAGAATTGGAACCCGGAATGCCTACGCGACAGTCCAGCGTCTATACAAATGAGCAATGCTGTCTCAAGGTACGTAACGGTAGTTCTTTTAATAGGAACCTAAATGTAGTAGGTTACAAATAATTGTTCTATTATTTCCAAAACAAGCGGCCATTAGCCCTCTAAACCAGGAATGATTTTTAAACAGTAGGTTTTATTTTTTAATCTCACAAAAGTTTTATTTACTTTCGTGATATACAGAGCGTGTCCTCTCCTTGTAAGTCTTGTGACAAAATATTTTACACTGCGGTTATTTAAAAATGGTTACGCGACGCGCTTGTATTATACAAGTCTTTTGCTTTGTCTTTGCTTTCGTACTTCAGCAACTTTAAGTTTCCATCATGAGATTTACATGTTAGCGTATTCTTCACTCAAAGTTTTGACACAACTGCATAATGTTTTATAATCTTAACTCTGTGTTTCTAGTTATACAGCGTTGCTAACTTGGGATTTAATATTAATGACGTGAACTGAAGTATGGCAATGCAAACAAAACTTTCAGCGTCAACAATAACGTCGTTTGGAGCGCTCATTTGTTGATTCAAGAGTAGTATTATTGGAAAAAGACGCTTTAGGAAAACGCTGTCTACTATCTACGTTATTATATTTAAAAGGTTTATAAAGAGTTTTATCTGGAACATTAAGTATGGTTGTAAAAGTTAGACATTATCTAAATTAAATGAAGAGAAACTAGAATCCATATAAAGTGGTTATATCAGAAATTATTATATAAGAGGTACAATTAATTGAATCGAGCGACTTGGCTCAGGCGGTTACATTAGAAACTTGTAATCCGTGGGGTCCCGTGTTCAAACCTCAGCACCGACCAACTTAGTAAAAGTGAAAACCAAGTGCTTTCCCTCTGGTTTTTCTACAAGAAGTTTCCATGCTTTTCTTTTCATTCCCCATTCCGACAACCTGTCCTGCCCATCGCAGTCTACGTTTTTACGTTCTTATTACATACGTAGTATTTATTTAACGACGTTTCTTAACTGTTAAGATATAATTTCAATTTCATTTTGTTAAATGAAGTGGCTGATTTCAAGTACCTGGGAACAATAATTACAAATAGGAATGAGATGCACAAAGAAATTAAACATAGGCTCAATTCTGGAAATGCATGTTATTATGCATTGCAGGGACAATTGCCATCACAGCTCCTTTAAAAAATGTTAAACTGAAAATATATAAAACCAGTTATTCTCCCAGTTATATTATGTGGACGCGAAACATGGACTCCTACTTTAAGAGAGGAAAGAAGATTACGAGCATTTGAGAATAAAGTTTCTTAGTAAGGTTTTTGGACCAAAAGAGATGAATAGAGAGATGATGGAGAAAGCTACACAATAGTGAGCTACATGACATGTATTGGAAGCCAGATATAATAATAACGTTTAAGTTACGATGGCTGCGATGGGCAGGACATATGGCACGTATGGGGGATGAAAGAGGTGCATGGAAACTTCTGGTAGGAAAAACCAGAGGGAAAACGGCTAGTAGACCACGAATTAGGTGGGAGAATAACATTATCCATGATTTGAGGGAAATAGATTATACAGGGATGATTGGAAAACATTAGCTCAGGATAAGGACGTATGGAGAGCCTATGTCCGCGCGGCCATGAACTACCGGGTTCGACAGAGCCAGTGAGTTGAGTTAGTTAGTCTGTTAAATGAAGATAGAATACAGATGGCCGGGATGAATTTCCCTCGGACAAGTTAAAGGATGGTACAGAACTTGATAGAATATGAAATTAGGATCTAAGAGAAGAATTAAAAGTGCAGCCGTTATTATATAAGGTCACGAATTACTGTATAAGACGAAAGTTTATTGATCACATGAAGGAAGATATATCCATTGTTAAAAATAAATTATCAAAAAAAGGAAGGCGTGAAGTCGGAAGAACTAGAAAACGTTGGATTGAATGCATTATGAAGACGGAAGTTTCAATTGCCTAAACCTTGGAATGACAATGATGATGATTTTGTTTGTTAATTTGTAATAGTGATTGAATTAGTCTTCATTTAATGATTTGTTAAAATTATACTCCATTGGCTGTCTATACTTTCATAACTGAGTTATTTATTTATATTTATTATTTATTATTTAGCCTGGTGGAGTTAAGGCCATGTGCCTTCTCTTCCACTCACCAGAACAAGCATATGTTAATATGAATACAAAAAAAAAATACAATAATAGTCATATAAAACAAGGACAAACATATGTTTAACACATGAATACAAAAAATTACAATAGTAGTCATATTAGACAGGACAAACATGTTACATATGAATACAAAAAAAAGTTACAATAATAGTTTATTGAACAATTCATTATCTGTCATATTGAATAATAATGAAATTAATGTCTAATAATTATAATGAAACAAATACAATTAAAATTAAATGAATGATACAATGAATAAAAAGGAATAACAGCTCGAATCAACTATGCATAAAAAGAAGAGAAAAAAAACACTACAATGAATTAATCTACGCTTTTTTATACAAGACTTAGGTAAATATATTAACAATCCTAAGTCTATTTTTATTAAATAAGCAAAACGCATTATTAATTCTTAAAAAGTAGTATTAGTGAGTTGTTTCTGTTAGTGATTTTATTTTCAATTTATTTCTGAAAGATGGTAAGTTTATGTTATGGTTCATAATTTTTTCAGAATACAGAATTCTTTAAAATATAAGAACATAAGTGAAATGATCCCATTATAGGCCTTAGGAGGCATTTGAGGTTGAGTGATTAAGATTCCCACTATTCTCGACAATAGCACAGTAAGTTAGATCGGGATGTTCAGTGGTACGCCGACTTCCAGTACAAAACGAACGTCTGGTACATAATCCGTTAGAGGTTTGAGTCGAACCCAGGGTCTAGTGTTGTCAGGAGTTTTAGGTCAGTCAAATTCTTGGCCCCATCGAAATTTGAAACCACCTTCTGGCCTGTAACGTAACTGGAATTCCCTCCCCTCGTATATCAAGGACTGCGGCCCGACTCAAAAACAGTTTAAAAGAAACTCACTTCATATTTCCTTAGACAATATAATATATAACCGTGTTCCATGTACACTTTTATTGTTTCTTTATATTTTAAAACTTTCTTTGCCAAGCCATTTACGTAATCTAATTATAGGTTATTATTTTTGTTATTATATTATTATTACTGTTATTATTATTTTTATTATTATTATTATTATTTTTATTATTATTATTGTTATTGTTATTATTATTATTATTATTATTATGATTATTATTATTTATTATTATTATCTTATCTTTTCTTTACCCTTTCAAAATTTATATTGTGTAGTCTATATCTATTATGTATCATTTTTTCATAATTCTTATTGTGTGTATAATTAAATTACCCTGGTGAAGTGAAAGAGAAGACCTTACCGTCTTATAACTCCATTAGGTAAAATAAATAAATAAATAGGTAAAATAACTTATTGCCTTAATCATTCGGCTATGCCGTGCCCCAGGGTCATAGTGCTGTCCGGGGATTTAGGCCAGTTAAAATTCCTGACTCACATTGGGATTGACAACCCCCTACCATCCGGCTTATAGCGTATTGCCTTAACAAAATGCCGTGCCCCTGTCCGACCAAATAGAGATTTTACTTATTTTTCGTCAATCGTCAAAGCAAATTTTGGATTCGATTTCATTACCAGTAGCTGTTTTATTCATGGAATAAAAGCATCTGTAATTTATTCAGGTAAACACACGATAAAGATAATAGAAGCACACACTCTACTAGTTATACCCAAGTCTCTAGACGTGCATACGTGTTTACATGTTAAGGGTCTGTAAACAATAATTTAATATAAAAAGTAATCAAAAATAAAAAAAAACACAAATGAATAAATGTCAATATTGACAAGGGAACTGTCAACCATTGCACATCTTCAAACGTACCCTTGAAAATTTCTCGCAGAGAAGCGTTGTGATGTACCAAAGCCGAGTAAAAAATATATATCCGCCGTTTTTAAATGTTAGGCATAAGATATTAAAAGCCAGATCCAGCATTGACAAGCCTATGTACAGATCAGATGGACTCCCTGCTTAAGTAAAGCGTAGTGGAATAATGCGGGATGTGGCGTTAAACGACAGGTAGTGAGGGTTATCCCATCTACCAATTCGGGAGTTTGTATTACTTCCCTAAAGTCAGAATTGAGATCCATGGCTTTACTTTCATTCAAAAGTCAGTCAGATTTCAAGTTCTCTAATCATCAATTTTTTATGGCATAAACAACAAACACAACACATCTGCCAGAGGGTTCGAACAATTACTTCAAAAAATGAGTAAAATACAAATCAAATATGAAATGAAAAGTACTGGTGAAATAGAGCTATTATATTGAGAAGAGATATTATTTCATTTTAAAACCCAATTTTTGTTAGACAAAATTTTTGTTTTTGATAAATTTTGTGTCCTTCCAAACATTACATGCCCCTACAATTTTAACACCTGTTCTTCAGCAATCCTCTAGTAACAATTCGCTTCAATTTTGATAACATCATTTTGATGCATAAACACAAACTAACATATGTCAAGACCCCTATTAGGTTCGTCTTCCGGGCATATAGGCCGTGGTCCAGTCGTTCTTCTACTCGAACGTTCGTCTACTGCTGCGGTAGACATCTTCAGGAGATACTGCGTGCTCTCTGTGAACTCCTCAACAGTCGGCTGCAGACTGGCTGGTCGTGGAAACTCCCTTCCTATTTATAGGCACGCACCTGGTGAGAGGCGGTTTTCTGCGCGGTCCGTGTTGCGTGTGCTGTTTTGTCCAGGCTGTCGCTAGCAGAAGTCACTAGGCTTCGTTGTCGTATTGTGCAGTGCCGGGATCCAGATTTTGTTTATCTTCATGGTTTCTTCTTTTTGTTAAAGGAATTTTTGTGTTTTATATATTTCAATGGCTTCTCTGTACAGTCTGGTGTAATAATGTGATGGTTTGGAACAATATCTGTGTTTCTTCGAATCTTATTATATGTTCTTGGTTGTTCATCCAGTGTTCCGCTAACGGCTGAATTTTCCTTTTGTTTTAGTCTGCAATGCCTCTTGTGTTCTTGCAATCTTGTGGTAACCATTCTTTTTGTTGTGCCGATATAAACTGTCCACAACTGCAAGGGATGCGACATATACCGGCAGTACTTAACGGATCTCTTGTATCTTTGGCTGGGCGCAGTATATTGCTGATTTTTTGTGTTGGCTTGTAGGTTGTAGATATGTTATATTTATTTAATATTCGACCAATTCTCTCCGTTATTGTCTTGATATATGGTAGTACAACCTTACCCTTAGCCTCCTCCTTGTTCCCGTTTTCGGATTTGTATTTATTGGGATTTATGGCTCAGGCGAAAATCTGTTTTGCTGTATCCATTGGATTGAAACGCTGCTTGGAGATGATTAATTTCTTCTTGTAGATACTGTGGTTCCGAAATCCACAAAAATAACAAAAAAGAAGAAACCATGAAGATAAACAAAATCTGGATCCCGGCACTGCACAATACGACAACGAAGCCTATGACTTCTGCTAGCGACAGCCTGGACAAAACAGCACGCAACACGGACCGCGCAGAAAACCGCCTCTCCACCAGGTGCGTGCCTATAAATAGGAAGGGAGTTTCCAACGACCAGCCAGTCTGCAGCCGACTGTTGAGGAGTTCACAGAGAGCACGCAGTATCTCCTGAAGATGTCTACCGCAGCAGTAGACGAAACGTCGAGTAGAAGAACGACTGGACCACGGCCTATATGCCCGGAAGACGAACCTAATAGGGATCAAGACGCCGGCCGTGAAAGCCTACAGTTATACATATGTCAAGACGTTCGACAATTATTTAAAAAAGTACAAATTAAAGGCGGCTCCGTGGCGCAAGTGGTTAGACTCTAGCCTCCCACTTCTGGGGTCCCGAAATCGAGTCTCGGTTACTCCACGTGGGTTTCGTGGTTGACGAAACGGAGCTTGGGCAGGTTTTGTCGGGGTTTTCTCCAATTTTGTCCTGCCACAATTTCATTCCGCCATTTCTCCATACTCATCTCATCCATTTCGTTCATCTGCCTTCATGTTGGTGCGTCAGGCGTGGGGGGCTGGCACCCATATCGTCTCATTCCTGGACCCGACCCTGAGTTTGACACGAGATGAGGATATTTATATAAATACTTTTAAATTTAGTTTTCGATAAACTTTCTCTCCTACAAACACATTACAAGCCTTACAAATTTAATACCTATTCTTCAGCACTCTTCTACACTCTAATTCAACACAGGAAGTTACTATAGACCTTATAGGCTATGCCAGTGTCCCCCTACCTGCAGAGGGTAGATGGTAGATGTTGCCAAACTCATAATAACGGCATTTGTTTGTTAAGGAGGAGTGGAGCGGCAAGGTTAGCAGTACTTTTTCCAAATATATATGCTATACATTTTAAAATATTGTCATTCTATTACCGGCATGCAAACTAGTTTTATAGTAGTAGTAGTAGTAGTAGTAGGACTTTATTAGACAAAAAGTAAGATATTTACAATATTATTTACAAATATGGGTCGCACGGGCAGTAGCCGTACGTGCTGTTGACAGTCCGTTACAATAAAGTAATAATTGGTACTAGTGTAAAGAAAAATAAACAACAAAAACAGCAATAACATTACAATTACATAAATAAAACACAATAATAATATTACAATTAAATAATAACACAATAGCATTATACACTAAAAACATTAACATTACAATTACATAAAGAAAAACACAATAATATTACAATTTAGTAATAACACAATAGCATTATACACTAAAAAAACATTAACATTACAATTACATAAAGAAAACACATTAATATTACAATTAAATAATAACACAATAGCATTATACACTAATTAATTTATATATAATGTTAATAATTAATGGTATTGCATTTTGATAACATATATTTATTCATGAATGAGTGTTGTCCTTATTTTTCGCGTTTTGTCCAGAAATTTACCGAGGTTTATCCAATTTTCTGGATTTACCAATAACTCGTATATGAGAGTGGACAATTTTACACAGGATAGTATAGATCCGCAAGAGCTCAGTTATAAGTGGTAACTGTTTTTTATTTATTTTAGAGGGATGGCTTGGACGACTACAACTTACAACAATGTACCTGCTGTGTTGCTATCTTCAGATTTATATACGGATTTCCCTCAAGAAAATACTGTTAAAATGGCAACCCAGTTCCCTATTCCAAACACACAGTATCCTGGGTTGAATCTGAGTGTAGTAACAACTCGCTTCAATTTTTAAAAAGTCGTTAGACCACTGAAAGTGTTGCACGGTTCACCTCGCTTCATTACTTTACTAGGTGACTGTCTTCATTACAGTCTATTGTAAATCGATTATATAGTAAAACAAGAGCTGTTATGAACACAGTTAATGACAATATTGTTCATGTCAGCTTATGGAACACGAATTTATCGATTATAAGATGCGGCAGTATGATAGGTAACTACTTAGGTCAAGTTAACAAGCTATCAAAATAAACAAATATATAAATAAATAATTTGTATATACGGGGTGAATCATAAATATGGCTATACGTTTGATCGCATTGTGTGATGAAAATAATACCATTACAGGAAATATGAAATTACCGTTGGAAAGGCAATTATTCAAATTACAATAATGGAATAAAACAAAACAGTGTAGAACTTACGTCATTAGTCAAAATGGCGTTGAATATGCAACAGCAGAAACACAATTGCTGCATGGGCAATAACGTATGCTAATGATCGTGAGGCCGCATAAATATGGCTATACGTTTGGTCACGTTGTCTGATGAAAATATTACCATTACAGGAAATATGAAATTGCCGTTGGAAAGGCAATTATTCAAATTACAATAATGGATAAAACAAAACAGTGTAGAACTTACGCCATTAGTCAAAATGGCGTTGAATATACAACAGCATATTACAATTGCTGCATGGGCAATAACGTATGCTAATGATCGTGTGACCGCAAGACGGGCTAGACGTGAGTTTAACGTAGCATTGCAGCCGTCGACTGTGGGGAAGTTGAGAAAACGACTGCTGGAAACGAGAAGGATGCAGAAAATCTAACATTCTGGAAGGCCTCGCATTAGCACAGATGCAGAAACAACGATGAGAATTATGGAGGCGTTCGACGCCAGCCCAAAAAAAAAAAAAAAAATCAACCCGCCAAGCAGCACGTGAGCAGTGATTTGTTTTCTTTCGTTCTATTGTTGTAATTTGAAGGATTCCCTTTATAATGATAACATCATATTTCCTTTAATAATAATATTTTCGTCACAAAATGCGATCAAACGTACAGCCATATTTCTGAATCACTCTGTATATTACATATGTTATATTGTAGATTTTCGCGGATATAAGTTTGTTTAAGAAAGTTTTCTTGGGTTTTCATAATAGTGAGCTACGTGGTATGTATAGGAAGCCAGATATATTAATGACGGTTAAGTCTCGTAGCCTGCGATGGGCAGGACATGTGGCACGAATGGGGAATGAGAGAGGTGCATGGAAGCTTCTTGTAGGAAAACCAGTGGAAAACGCCCAGTTGGTAGACCAAGGATGAGGTGGGAGAATAACATAATCCATGATTTGAGGGAAGTAGATTGTACAGGGAATCATAGGAAAAATTAGCTCAGGATAGGTATGTATGGAGAGCTTATGTCCGCGCGACCATGAACCTACGGGTTCGATAGAGTTAATTAGTTAGTTTTTCCGCGTCATGGATTCAAGGTCTGCATCTGGTCACTGATTCCGACGTTTTGACATGATCCCACATGCGGTTATCATGATAATCAACGAATACATGACACTGAAAATCCAAGAAAACTTTCTTAATCACGAACACCACACACACATACATATATATATATATATATATAATATATATATTATTATATATATATGTGTGTGTGTGTGTATTTCAGACACTTCATTCTGGTGGGCATGTTTGTGCGTGGAGAAAAACCAAATACTGTATTGGTACAGAAGAGCAATCAATCCTCAGTAAAACATGGGAATAGAAATGATATAGTGTGGGGTGTTCTGTGACTTGTTTTCAATGAAACTAAATATATGGTCACACATGGAAATACATTATATAATGGAAATGGACAGCTAATGATAAAAGAGGGGAATTTTGAGGAAGTGGCTGAATTCAAATACCTAGGAACAATAATCACAAATAGGAATGAGATGCACAAAGATATTAAACATAGGCTCAATACTGAAAATGCGTGCTATTATGCATTACAGAGACTCTATACGTCCCAACTCCTTTAAAAAAACGTTTAAACTGAAAATATATAAAACTATTATTCTACCAGTTATATTATATGGATGCGAAATGTGGACTCTTACTTTAAGGAAGGAAAGGAGATTATGAGTATTTGAGAATAAAGTTCTTAGGAAAATTTTTGGACCAAAGAGAGATGAACAGACAAGTGAATGGAGAAAACTTCATAACAGTGAACTACATGGTCTTTATGGGAAGCCAGATATAATGAGAACAGTTAAATCTCGTAGATTGCGATTGGCAGGACATGTGACACGAATGGGGAATGAAAGACGTGCATGGAAGCTTTTTGTAGAAAACCAGAGGAATGAGGTGGGAGAATATCATCAACTATGGTTCGAGAGAAGTAGATTATACAGGGAGTGATTAGAAAACGTTAACTCAGGATATGGATGTATGGAGGGCTTATGTCCGCGCGGCCATGAACCTACGATAGTGTCAGTGAATTAGTTATTTATTGACATATGTTTGTTACGTCAAATTAAGTCTTTTATATATTCTGATATTTGTGCTGCTTTATCAGCTTGTTTTATACTTCTTTTATTAGATTTTTAGTGTATGTTATTAATGTACCTAAATAA